>NMRA01000093.1:314566-479321 GCA_002633005.1 Phoronis australis | reverse complement strand
GAGATAAATTGTGCGGGCATTTCCGTCGATACTTCTGAAGTAGCCAAGCATTTTAAATGAATCCACCGCTGAAAGAGCAGTTCTATAGCTGATTTATTCAGGTAACTAGCTTCTTTACTCTAAGATATGTTTTGATTTGATTAGGGGAAATACTGTGGTGCCGCAACCCTGATATTCAGGCGAGTTGACGTGCAACGTTTTTACCTCAACTGTCATGCCTTGTCATTCTGTTACACTCCACACGTTTGTAACTCGAACTTGACTGATGCATAGTAAAGTTGTCTTGCGCAATATCATACAGTGTATATGTACATGTAATATTTTTGAAAACAATTCTTTTTCCGAAGAAATGCTATTGTGGCGAGCGTCGTGATGCGGTCGCGAGTCCGTTTGAAGATACACTCTAACAAGATATGTCTATACAAGGAATGACCAAGGGGGCACTCACATTGACAAAGTGACCGGATTCGCGAGCAGTGTACCAGAAATTGCGGGCAGGCCGTTCTTTCACAACAAAGTCTTGCGGGACTCGTACGATGTTCAATAGGCCTCCTAAGGAGCCCTAGTTCCGACCTCAACAGCTACCGTCTTTTTACCTGCAATAAGCACACTGCCGTCTTCTATGCTGGGAATTTCCGCAGAAAGGCCCACCCGATGAAACGCTCATGCCCATGGGCATTTATTTGATGTTAGTACTCCGGGTTTCAAGCGTTCAAACATTGGACGTTTATTTCGAAAATTGCAAGAGATGCAAATAGGTCCTGGGATACATCGTCAAGGTTTGGAGTAGTCCATGATGAACGGATCAAATTTAGTTGCGCATGTAAGTCTTTTGAATGGACGTGGCAACCTCAAGGATCTTAGTGCCAACTGAGCTGCGAAACGCGATGCTGGCATTGTAGAGGCTTACAAGCTCATTGACACAGCAGTTGATGAAGTGCAAACGTTGGGAACAAACATCGAAGATATCTGGGTAGAATGGTTCCAAAACGAGCAAACCATTGGATCCCATATACAGACTCCTCGGCAGTCTAGACAACAGAAGGATAGGACTAACGTATGAGTAACCACTGGGGATTAAAAAGTGTCCAGAGAGAAGTTTGCAATTCAAAATTTTTTTGCATAGTACACTTTAGGTCTCGCGACGGACCAGGCCAGCTTGATTTGTGTAGATATTGGGTTTCAGTGTACTTCTGGTCCCTCGGCGAACTAGTCTTGTGATTTTTTTACCAACGTGTGCTTTGTAAAACTATTTATCTCAGCCTGTTTGGTCCCGCGACAGATCGACTATTTTTATAGGGATAATAAGCACAGGTGTACTCTTAGTCTCGTGACGGACCAGGTCAGCCTTTTTGTATACTCTCAGTGTACATCTGGTCCCTCTGCAAACTGGTCCAATCTTTTCACCACTGTGCACAGGATGTTTTGGTTTCGTGAACCTGTTTTCAGATGATTTGTTTCCTGTTACATTTGACGTTTTTCAATTGTTGTCAACGTGATTCAGCTTAATAAAGTGATAATTATTTATTGTCGCTTTTAATAATAGACTATGAGCTGAGAGCACCATCGTTCGCCAGTTTTTCTCGTAACGAGACAGAACACATGTTTATTTCGGACTAACAGTACAGGTCTACGTTCTTAAACAACTTGAGGCTGCTGTTACGCGATCATCTGATATTCAAGTTTTTACGCCCCGTCGGTGCTCCTTATGCTCTTGAATATTTGGAAGCTGTCTAAACCCCTGTATACACACCGCACTATTTCGTATATGACTTTTCGTATGCTAAACAAGGTGTGTGTAAGCAGATGTTCCAAAAAAATTTTTGCTGGTTGCGTGACTCATACCCAGATGTGCACAATATAGTTTCACGAAACTTATGAGCCAAGTTCATGTGACGAAATCGAGAAGGGTTTTAAATTATCTTAAGAAAAACTGCCAGAAACTTGGATGCATGGAAATTTCACTATTTGGCTACAAAAACAAAAAATGTCTTAACACGGGAGGGGGGTTTCCCCCCCGCTCGGCGCCACGCGCCTAGGATTCGACCTTTGCGGGAATCCTAAACCCCCCCTTACTGAAAACGTAGATCCGCCACTGATTATATTATATGAAACTGAGACGCACCCCTTATTCCGTTTGCGGCGCACAGTCATGGGCGGCGCAGCACGAAAGTGGGAGGCTAAAGCCCCCTCAGCCACCCTGTGGTGCATCGCCTATAGACCATGTTCGGCGTAGCGCTGAAAAAGGTGGGGGGGGGGGCTATAGCCCCCCAGCCCCCTGTGGTGCGCCGCTCATGACAGTAGGCACACGTCAACGCTTCTCGTTGCTCTTTTTAGCTTAGTTCTGGCCTTAGTCATACTGCCATCTTTATTTTAGTTTGTATGTTTGTCTGCCTCTATCAGTTTGTGGCGTGTTACATTGTGTACATAACACTGAAATCCTGGTCAATCGATGTTAAATCAAGCAAACAACCAACTCTCCGATTAACATGACATTTACATTAAAATGTCTAGTAATAAATGCTATTCCTACAACTATTAGTAATACCACTGGGATTTGTGCTTCGAATACCGTCATTAATACAAGGACTATACTCACCAAAGTCTTCATTTTGAACTAGCTAGCTTTAGGAAAGGTCTGTGAGTCAAATCCTCTAGAACCAATTACGCCTTTTACCACCGTTAAAGATTTCAAGTTTTCTTATAACACATACAAGGTGTCTCGAAAAATTAAACTGAACCACATA
Organism: Phoronis australis; assembly: GCA_002633005.1. NCBI lineage: Eukaryota > Metazoa > Phoronida > Phoronidae > Phoronis > Phoronis australis. Next base: position 476,574 of record NMRA01000093.1, on the reverse strand, counting down.
ATTTAATCACCATTTTCATAATCAGAAGAAATTAACTACCGAATTTTACACATATTTACACTGGCCAAGAATTGGAAAACTATTCGTTTCACTTTGGCAAATGTTCCAACCTGGTTATGTTGCACCACGGTAAATCTTTCACTCTGGAAAATGCTTCAAAAACAAGAATCTTTCTTCAACAAATGACGAAACAAAGCCCCTGTGTCCCATATTGAACCTCAGGTAACCTCGGGACCTTCCTTCCTAGTTGACTCCCAGAAAATCTGCTGCGACAAGTTGCGGAATGCCTTTATGGACATTTTGTGTAAAACACTGAAATAAGTTTTGTTGAATTTTGATCAAAAGTCAGGTTTGCAGGGACACCCTGTATTGTGAGCCTCTAGGCGATAGAATTCTTAGTCTCTTGGTTTACCAATAACATTTGAGCACAAAGGGAAATCTCAGGTCAGGCCAGAGCATCATACATGTGCATCCTTTTCACTTTGTTAAGCTGTCTGCCTCGAATATTGTGAGGTATGAAGCATATTCAACCCTACAAGGGGTACTCAGTGCTTTCACATTCATCAGCCTTTACGTGACGAGACCCTTTTGCTCACGCGTTTACTCAAACCGAGAACTGTCAAACAACACGTCGTGAAAATCGACGACTTCGTGAGTCCGCCTAAAAATAGTTCGGCAAAGGAAAATTCAAGAGAAAAGCAAAAATGGCCGATTGGCAGTGCTTTTTAAGGCCCGATACTACAAGATAATATAATGTTATGTTTTTTTTCGCCTGAAAATACCGCATCTGACCAAGGAATGTAATACAATAACAGATTCTCGTAATGACACAATAGGATGACCTACTTCGCCACCTTGCCATTTGACGCAATGGTTATTGATAAATTCATACTTTAAACATAAACATCGATAAATTCATACTTTAAGGACGTTCGACGTGCAATAAAATTAGTGTGTGATTAAAAATGGGTAAAATACGTATTACATCCACTTATAATCAAATGAGAATGAAAATGTGCGTTTTAGTCAATATTAAAGTAATATTTTTACAGTTTCATCCTCCTGAAGCTCCCATTTGGTCCATAGTTCAGTTTTTAATAAGGCAAATTACCGTTCCTAATTACATTTAATACCTCCACGGACTACACAATTTTAGTGATCACTCCTGGGGCAGGTGCCAGCGGGAGGATGATACGTGGGAGGAATGCAAAACAGATAAAAACCAGATGGGCGCCAAAAGGGTGTTGACACAGGGGGTACATGTGAGGAGTGCAAAACAGGAAAAAACTAAGGGTGCCACACGCGTGTTGAGCCACTTCCATCATCGCAAATTTTGGTTGCTAGTTTCCCTGGCCATTGACAAACAGTGCTGCGGTGATGAGATTTTTTCGGGCCCTCGTTTTTACATGCCCCTAAAGATTTTTTGTTATGACCGGTGGCCATGCCCCTGTGGTTATGTCATTACCATCCCTGGGTATTTTCTACCTCTTCATTACAAGTGTCGATCCAGGGATAATTTTTAGAGCCGCACCTGTCATCATTGGCGAATGAAAGTTTTCATTGGCGCACTGGTATTGCTTAACTTGGACCAACTTGTACATTAAAATAGTGTCGATTTTTTCACCGAGACCCGCGGTGACAGATTCTCCAACTTGACTATAGTAAACTCCTTGACAAGTAAGGTAACGAACCGTGTTGACTTAGGAAGTAGGTGTAATAAAAAGACGTCTGTGATTTAACTTTGTTGTACAGAATTGTAATATAAGATCACGCAATTTCTCACTTGTAATCAAGATTAACGTTTAGTGATATTATTATCAATTTTGACAATTCTTGCAAATCATATCTTTTATACACCACATGAAGCAAGCTTCACAATATTGTTGAATAACTCGTTCCAAATATAATGATTAAAGGTTTAAAAATTTTGTTGGCTAAGTCTATTAAAACATACTTAAATAGATGCCATTGAAAATGCACATCGCAAAATATCCGCCAATCACCAGGTGGCGAGACCGGCTCGGCCTGCTTCGGATCCCGAACAACTTGCAAACAACAGGTCGTGGAAATCAGGACATTTTGTGAGTCCTAGCTTTGAAATTTGTGCCAATTGGTAGGGAGCGTGCCCTTAATAGGTGTTACAAAATGTCATTGAAGTGGATGCAATAATCTTTAAAATAACATAACACAGGGTTGTTCACTAACGGCCAGTCAAATGGAAATTTGTTTTAAACAATGCCGGTCGAAGGCATTATTTTGGGCAACTTAAGAAAAATTATGGTTGTGCAAATTGACGTTCTTCCTCAGACAAACTTTTCAAGGGTGTAATGTCTTTCCAATTTTTGAATTTCGTATCGCATTATCTCTCAAATCACTACGGCAGTTGCGTATAAAACACCTGCCCAGGAAAAACACTAGGAAGTCTCGATTATCAGTATATACGAGTGAGGAAAGTAGCCGAAAACAAAAACAGATATCAACAGCGTAAATAGTAACTTGGGGTTATTTTTGATAACCCGATGTTGCACAGGTCGGCAAGCCCTCGCACAAGTTAATGCAGTCCCGAGTCCCCTGGCACAAAGAGAACCATTTCTGTAAAAGGTTTTGATCAAATAACACCGATGACGTCGTACTGGAGAAGTTGAGGAACAACTGGTGTACGTCGGAATGTATATCCGACCAGTTACTGACGATACAATGGCGTACTTATGTAAAGGAAAAGTAAAAACCAGTTGTACTGCAGACAACTTTTAGGTTTCCCGAAAATAAATTGCCAGCAAAATTGGACTCCTGAACAGTATACAGAGACGGTGGAAGGGGATTACTCCCCGCCAAAATGTCAAGATTTTTATGAGTCTCGGATATGTTTTTAAAGCGGTTATCAACCCGGCTGCCACCAGGGAACACGTAACGTTATTAAATTGGTCTCAAATTATTGTTTAGTCAAACTAGAGGTGATATCCGAACTTCGAAAGAACTGACAGTTCGTTAGATGTTCGCTCATTGGACAGTCTGTTAGATGTTCGCTCATTGGACAGTTCGTTAGATGTTCGCTCATTGGACAGTTCGTTAGATGTTCGCTCATTGGACAGTTCGTTAGATGTTCGCTCATTGGACGGAACAAAGGTTCATGGCTGCTTCAATCACGTTTTGACTGTTCGGTTCAATCCTGTTGCTTTGGTCACGGTGTTTACTAAATGATTTATCATTAGATGATTTGTATTTATTCGCAATGAACTTATACATTGTTTCAAGTTACTCATAATGCATTAATAAACTGGTTCCACTTTTACAGTAACTGTGGCCGGTGGCAATCTTTCAAGTCAGTTAACATGCATTTTAATAATTATTAAAAAAAACAAGTCGACGGTTGCGGTCACACTAAGTGTAGACAGGCCTTCCTGCAAAACTGTATAGAAAATCTATGACGAATATTCAGTCTTTAATACTGCGGCAACAAAATCCATGCCAAGGTCGCCAAAATCAAATTTACTCCAACGGAAGATGTTCCGGAAGCTGTCGTTTGTTCTTTTGCCGGTGTCGTCGTCCGTTCTTCAGTAGTCCAATTCCCACTCGCAGCCGTTGTCACACCAGTATTGTTGGACGGTGTAGGTTTTGGTGGTGCAGTAGCAGTGTTGTTGGTGAATGCAGTCGTAGTGGCATTACGGGTGGTTTGGGTCATCTGACTTGTAGTGCCGTTCGTCATTTCCGGGCTAGTTGCTGTAGACATGTCAGGAGAGGTAACTGTTGCATTGGGAGAGGTAGTATTGGAAGGTGACGTCACCGGAGTGGTTTGCGTAGACGTCATATTCATTGTTGTTGCTGTTGTCACGGGCACCGTTTGTGTAGTAGGCGCAACAGTTGTGAGTGGATTAGTGAGAGTTGTGTTGGGCGCCACCGAGGAAGATTCATTTATGTTTGATGCTGTGACATTGATAACTGTAGTTGTTGCCGGAGGTGGCGCAGGCGTACTGCAAGGCCCAATATTCAGCTCGTCAAACGCAATAGATATAGTGTCATTCATTATCAAGGCATCGATGAACAATGTTTGGTTGGAGAGGTTAAGTAAATCAACTTTTTTAGACTGCCACGAAGACTTTAAATCCTCTACCTGAAACAAAGGAATTTCCTGGCTGTTTTGTAGAACACTGAAAACCACATCGCCTTCCTTCACTCCGGTTGGAGAATTTATATAGTAGTACAGGCTCAGGCACCAGTTAGCTCCAATTGTCATGGCTGGTGTCCGAATTACACCTTCGTATTGTGGAAGTTTCTCACTTAGATGAGGCTTCAACAGTAGAAAATGACCTGGAAATATTCAAAACGACTTCGTAAATTAAAATTGTAATACTGTTGTCGTCGTCAGTTTGTACCTAACTGGCGAATTCAACAAAATTAAAGATGCCAAATGTCAGATGTTATCGAAGTTATAAATCCGATATGGATTATAACTTTAAAAACAGAGAGCGTTACTCGTGAATGATGCTTTGTATGAATAAGATCACAACCGTGTACAACTCTTACTACGGGTACTGTGAGTATTTCTCCACTGTGACCGACGAAAATGAGCTCGTTGTTCCAAACCAACCTCGGCCGAAATTTAGCTGTTTTTTTACATCGTAAGAACAATATTGACTATCGTGACGGCTGAGCAAGGGGCTGACCTAGGCAATTTTCCAAGTTTACTGACTTCGACACGTTTTACAAAGTCATGTCCTGAACAATCACGGATGGGAAAATTTAAACCACTAAGAATATTGCTTTTCCGAAATCGTCTTCGGCAAGATCTTTCGTTTTTTCAACTTACTCAGTGTTTTTCGTCCTCAGATTCTCTCTCATCAAGATTTTGCGAATAAACGAGACAATCAGGTGCCAAGATTTTTGTGACATTTTCCATTTAAAACCTTAAAACCTACCTTGAGCAGTGATACGTGTATGTTAGCACCATCTGTCAGAACCATCAGTCTGACTTTACTGAGTCATATATTGTCAAATTTTATAAACGGTTAGGGTTATTGTCTGGCTGTCGTCTACGTCACTGCGAGAATCCTCACTTAATTTTTTAGTGTAATGTCATATTAGCCCTAGGATAACTTAAACACTTACAAAGTATGAAGCGCCAAAGGGTTCTTAAACGAGTATCTTTCTGCGCGTTGAAATGTGCTTAATCAACGCGTAGTTTTGCTTAATTAGCGCGTAGTTTTTATTAATCGTTGCGTACTTTTGCTCAGTCAACGCGTACTTTTAGTTCTTAAACAATGATAGTTCTGCTCTTATTCAAAGCGCACTTTCGCTTAATCAACGCGAAATTTTACTTAATCAGCGCGCTGAATTAGTCATTCGTTGTGTCCAATCAAAGACAAGCTTACATTCACTATCTAACGGAGCCATCATTCACGTGGTCACTTGATAAGAATATGCAACATTATTCAAAAGTTTCCTTGCACCCATGTAGAAAGTCTTCCACTATTTTGAGATTTGAGAGCACGGGTTTGATTGGGCTATATGAATTGATTAAAACTACTCGTTCATTAGGTAAAACTACGCGTTGATTAATCAAAATTATGCGTTGAATAAGAGCAGAACTAAAAGTACGCGTTGATTAAGCAAATGTACGCGTTGACTAAGCACATTTCTACGCGCAGAAAGGTACTTGTCTAAGAACCATTTGGCGCTTCATACTAACAACACCCGCACATTGGTGCTATTAAGTTAACAGTCATACAAATTCTTCCGCGGGTACCTGAGAATGTAAACTACCATGCAGCCGACGGAAACTACAGCTCATAGACATCACAGTATTAAGATGTCTATGATACAGCTATTAGCCGTTCAGTGTTGGTTGTTTTCTCGCGGTGACGCAATATGGCGCGAAAAGGCAACTTAGCCTGCCTTTTGACTTTCCTGGGTTTGACTGCTTAAATCTTTTAAGTTGCTAAATCATTGTTAAAACTATCTGGATAGTCTAATATATGCATAATAAAAATCCGTTTGAGAAAGGTTTTAAGCGATTCTTGAAATGTGAAAATGACATTCTTGCACAGAGAAACGTTACATGTATGTGCTAGGCACGTTTGAACTGAGATGAATTTTGCATCAAAGAATTGTGACCTACACTTACTGTATTTGAATGATTTTTATCTTTTATCATTTTGTCTTGAAAATATTTACATCCGGTAATTCATAAGCAGATCACTACACACTGATCTCTGAAGATATAAAATTGTAATGAAATGTTTTATTGCAATGAACTTCGTTTGCTCTGTCGTGTTTACCATTTGGTTTTGGGAGGCCTGTTGTTGGGATACTAGTTTGGTTTGCCATCACACGTTGCCAGTCGGCGCTATAGTGCTTATCCGAGGTGAGGCCGCACATGGAAGTTTCGAAATCGCACTGCAACCCTTGGGCGCTGACGAGGGCACTCCCTGAAAGTAACAAAGATAACACTAAATTTTGAACCAATCCCCAACCTGGAGATAACATATTTCGGTAGACTGGAAAAAAGCCAATCCTGCTCAACTAGGTCGAATTTAGTGTCATCAGAAAAATCTTTTCGTTCTGCTAATTTTCAAGATATTGATTATTGATGCCATGCATTTATGTCGTACAGATAATCAGGATATTCTGTCTCCTAGAATTGTGTCACTTGTCTCTCAAAAGTTATTGTTTTTTCGAATAATTCAATACAATCGACTATCATTGTTACTTTGGAAATTATACATTATACATTCAATAAATTCTGGTTACCTTTGATAATTATTCTTCGAACGTTTAAGTGATGTCAGAAAAAAAAACGCCTGAGATTAGAGTTTCTTGGGACTTTTATCTAAACAAGACACGTATCGACTGGTGGGAGAATTCTGCAGAAGTGTTTAGTTTACAGGATTAAGACGATGAATGTTTTACCCAGTAGCATCATTAAGAGTTGAAATTCATGTTAAAAATGTACCATTCAAGAAATAGCCTATTTTAAAGTGAGACCTGGGTCTGCAAGAACAGACAAACGAGCTCCGACAATAAGCAGTTCCAGAATAGTACATGAAATTACCGCAAATAAGAGCCAGTATCAATTTCGCTGGCTCCACAAAATTTTCCCTCGCAAACGAGAATGAGAAACAGCAATACAGTTATTGCAGGGTAGAGTTCAGTTACGCTAGGACCTCGCTAAGTCTAGCCAAAATCACATGTTCTCATTTAGAATACATGGCAATATATCATGTAATCTCGTGAGGTCTTAGCGTTACTGAACTATATCCGGGTTTGGCATAGGCGGATGTGTCCACATGAAATTTGGATACGACGAAAACCCACCCCTTGAGAGTGTTTCGGCGATCAAATGGCCCGATCCATTTGTAGAGGGAGCTTATATAAAAAATAATCTTTCATTATAGTAGTAACCCTATCAATTTGCAATGTATCGCTAAAATAAAATCAACAAAGAAACTTTTTTAAAGCTTAATGAAATATAAACCCACGTGGGTTACATTCGATGAAAAGACAGAACCTTTCATTCAGTTTTTAACACACACGTGAATCTTTGGCAGGGAATTTGACGGGAAAATGCGCCCTTTGGTAAAGATTATGGCAACCACGAAGTCATCCCCACAGGTCCCCTCTGTAAGTAATACAGACATTACAAGGGAGGGGATATCGAACTATTGGAGCTTAGCAGAACTCTTACCGATGAAAATCGCTTGAGTAAATTTTAGCTTTACGTATAATGGAAGCATCAAAACTGTGTGTACAATTTCTATGAGTAGCGAGCAAAAGTATCTGATCACCAGGGACTTCGCGAGTGACAGCAAAACTATCAACAATCCAGTTTTCACCAAGCTCAAAATGAGGAATTAACATCTTTCGATAGTGTTACCTGTTAGAATGAACGCTACGATCACCGTTTCTGCAAGCATTGTTCGTGAATTGTAACTGAAAACACTTGAAAAGTAGTGAGCGATGTCGTCCCTCGGCCGGGAGTCACGAAATGAAACTGTGATCAAAGACCACTTGGGGTCGGCGGACTTTGTGATCCCACTTCAAGCCTGGCTTCCTATCCGCTATCTTTACAAGGTGCGCCAAGAGGAAGATTGAAAACAACATTTATGTCAAGCGCTCAAAGTTCTCTTATTGTACTGATTCGAATGATACCTGATAAACGAAGATTTATTTATACGCATGACCATCGGTGCAAACTACAGCAAGCGCTAATCACACTAGTCAAAAACGCTTGTGTTTCCTTTTTTGTAGGTGTATTATACGTATTTCATACCTGATCATGAGATGTCAGGTTAAAAATACTACATGTTCTCACTTAAAAACTGAGCTCTGATTTCAGAGAAAGCGTTGCGAACTAGTGATGTTCAACCTCGATACCATTCCGTGAGCACAGTACACCCGTGTGAGTGACAGCCATTTTCTACTGTCAGTTTGTGGTTTGCACAGCGAAGACATGCAAACCATGGCAAAACCAACTTAGAAGACCATCAATTTCTAAATAGTGTTCGAGTTTAAAACTCTTATTATGGTTTAACTTAGAACAGAATCAAGACCAGAATGCCATCTTTGCAAGGCACTGTCCTAATACGCGATGAGCAAATATTCACGGATGACTCTTGGTATGTGACTCGCTAGTTCACCTAAACAGAGAAACCACACAGTGACAGTCAGTTGCGGACAGATCTTTCCCAACAATACACGTATCTCTCATTTTCATCCCGTTTGTATTGCATGTTATCAGCAGCCCTGTGGCAGTTTTATATTTTAATACCAGTAGTAATGCAACTAAAGCATTTCGTACACAGGTCGAGAGTCTAACAGCCCGCATTGTTAGAACAACAGCTGCCAAGACACAGGGCTAATAATTTTACGCCTCCATTTCTAAGACACGACCAAAAACCGTCACCGGAATTCCATTTTTAGATTGCCCTCCCCCGCCCCCCGAACATCCGAGATCCGCAAGTACTAGGAACGAGATCATGTTTAGCAACTGTTTTCGATCACAGACACCCCAGGACCACATTCGATCGACACATCTTTAATCGAATATGTATCTCGCCCAGTATAACGGCTAGTCTTCGAGCCAACAAACTGACACGGCAGAATTTTTGAGTTCGTTGAGTAACTTTTAGACATTCTCGTGATACGTGCTTGAATCAAAAACGCTAACAAGTAGGATTTCGCTAGGTGAAACGGCTCCCTCTCTACGGTCTCTGCTTGAATCAATGACTCCTTTAGTTTTTTATTCGATTCGCTGTAAAAATAAGTCCATGCTTTCAAAAGCGGTCTANCTAGTCTTCGAGCCAACAAACTGACACGGCGGATTTTTTGAGTTCATCGAGCAGCTTTTAGATATTCTCGTGATACGTACTTGAATCAAAGACGCTTCTTGAAGTAGGATTTCGCTAGGTGAAACGTCTCCCTCTCTACGGTCTCTGCTTGAATCAATGACTCCTTTAGTTTTTCATTCGATTCGCTGTAAACATAAGTCAGTGCTTTCAAAAGCGGTTTACACACAAAAAAAAACAACCTGGGCTGGGTTGCACAAAGCTTCAAAAGTTCTCCGCTGGATAAGTTTGATTGTTGCATGACGTCAAATGCATTGTTCAACAGTAACAACGTGACGCGTGATTATGTGACGTCATTGTTGATATACAGCGTATAACTTTTATGCAACTAGAGTTTTTCATCCGGCAGAACCTAACGCTAATTAAGAGGCTGGATGTGAAACTACGGGCCGGTCTAAAAAATACAGGGCGCGCGCTAGCTCTACTGGTTCCATTTCTCCCTGCCCCTGCTGGCCAAGAGTACAAGATTACATATATCTCGGCTTACCGTGCTGTCGGCAGTGACATATGCACAGCTGATTTCTAATTCTAGTACTTGAAATTCCCTGTACATTCAGATTCTTTCAGAAATTGAGTTCTCTGATGAACTAGTTTATTCTTAATTCACTGACTACGGGTCACCGACACAGACCAAACATTCTCAAAAAGCCTTCTGCCGACATGAGCTGAGTTTCGGCTCTCCCGGCTCAGGTTACGGTGTTTCCAGGACACCGGCGCGTGCGGTAGCGCCTTTGCTTTGCGGCGTCATATTGCTTGTTCATCCGCCACAATGAGCATCGGCAACATGATGTTTATATATTTCTAACCAATTCTAACCAAACCGGACAGACCGTTCCTCACTGTGCCGGGCTGCTGGGTCTACCGTGAAGCACGATGACGGCCGGGCTAAACGCGCCCCAGCTCTCACTCGCGACGTTGTGTGAGCCAGTATGACGGGATTTAACTACCCAGGGGAGAAAACTGACCACATTTGAACTTTCTTAAACATTTAATATGAGCCCAAGGCTTAAATTTAATATGTTCATCAAGCAGGAATCTCTCCTACTTTAAAATCAAATTTTCCCGCAGCGCAAAATTTGTCGTCATGACTTTTGACCTTAGAGACAGCGCAGACGGATAGGTGCCAGTGGCGGATTTAGAGTGGGACCAAGGGGGCCGTGGATCCAACTAAAACTCTCCCAGATTCTATTTGGCAGTTCGGAGGAGCGAATGTCTGACGGGCAAAATACTGGCTCCCCCTAACTAAAAATCCTGGATCCGCCCTGGTTACGAGCTAAGCTGTCTCAAATGTATCATATTTGAGCTTTAGTTCATCGAATTTCATATTTGTACACTTTCAGACTTCAGCTACAGTTACTTGAGACAGCTCCCGGTAACCCGTCAGTACGCTGGCCCTGGGACCATTCTTACTATCCGGTGAAACTTTGTTGGTCCACGGGTTACTCAAATCCTAATGGCTGCATGCCCGGGGTTGCCCCCCCACCTATGGCGAACGTGAAGAGTTCGGTACAAATGCGGCGGCATCCGGAGAACGTGACAGGAAGGGGGAGGTAAGTTTGGCGAAGTCCAATTTGTTCCCCCCTCCCCCTCCAATTACTTTTTGCTTTCCTCAGGGACTGCATATACTAGAAATATTACGAAAAATGCACCGATTTTTATTTGGATTTCAAGTTAAACTCATCAACCGTGATCGCTGGACATGGAATGGACCAAAATAGACCTACACATTAACACGAATTAGTGATTGGGAAGATCCTAAACCCCGCAGAGTTTCGTACAATCGGACACTGGCTGAAGCTCATTTCATTTAAGGTCTGAGTCTTGATATAAAGAAAGTCATGAACACGAGTATTGCAAACGCGTTGTTGAGTGTTTTATCAAAGTGAAAAGTTCCAACTGACATTAAAGGAGACTACCACTAAAAAACAACCTATTTTGAATCAATTTAGATCGAGTAGTTCCACTTGATAACAGCAAGTTCAGTTGTTTTACCTGACACCTTATGGCAGACGGAGGTGTTGAAATTAACCAATGACGTAATCGGTTGGAACGCAGTCTGTGCAGCAGTTCACAACATGACGGCGTCCTCCCGTTCAGTGACTTTACCAGACGTAAAAGGTCGTGAGCGGGTGATAACATCCAGCTTCTTTGTTAACTGTGAAGCACAGCCTTTTGTCTGGTATGACAACAAGCAGACCAATTATCTACCAGGCTTATTATAGATCACGTGTGAACACAGTCAAACCCGAAGCGAATTGGTATGTTCGGAAAGAATAGATTGTTGTAACTTCTGACGATTTTGGCGATTCAAAATTGAACATGATCAGCATTTGTCGGGGATTTCAGAAATGCTAATTGATTTATTTTCAAATATGTTACAACTTAACTTTTATTTTTAACAGCACAGCCCAGTCAGGCTCATGTGGAGAATTTCTCGCTTAGGCCTACACTGGTCACCGCTCCGATTCCCTAAGCCCCAGACAACTTTTATGGGGCCTATTCAGCTCGCTTTTTGCATTGATGTAGATCTGAGCTAATGAAATGGAAGGTAATAGCCAGCACTACTTTCGGGTGGTCGTTATTACACCCAAATTGTTTTTCTCTGGCATTTGCACAGAGTTAAAGCCTGCAATGTGGAGAGCAGTTTTAACTTGGTAAATTTTAAATCTAACAAAATGACTGAAAACTTAATTTGCGTTGATCTTGACAAAGGGCCACTACAATAGGATTGACCGCTATCGAAACGGTGGAGCGTGAAGACCACTATATGTGAATTAGGCCTACACAAAACACTATCCAATGATTATTTATAAAATAATGTTACTTTTTACCACAGTATCACAAGAATCGTATTTCTTTTGAAGATCGTTACTAGAAGATGTTTTGTCAGGAATTTGCACACGTATACTACACAGGCGGAGCGTGTCGTGACTGACGCATCAACTTTAAAAATAAGATGTTGCCGTGCAGTAGACGCCCGCGGAGAATCAGAGTGATCCACGGGAACTGAACTTGAACTCCGAAAAGAGATTTTGAAACAGCTCCCAAGGCGCTATACTAGAAACCTCGATACTTCACCTTTTCAAAAAATTCCTTCAAAGATGGACCATAATAAAACGAACTTTTCTCGAAACTACATCATAATAAAAGGACTCCCAGTCACTGTGCGATCTGTTTGATAGAGACTTAACACTGGCAGATTTTCCTTTCAATTTGAAAACGCCGCGGACGACGCCGGGCAGAACGTGTTTGTGATCTATTTTTAAATCAAAATACGTCACATGTCCTGCCTTGTTTGTTCGCTAAATGTGGCGACTGTGTAAAAAGTTATGCCCTACTGATTGAGTGGGGCGTGTTTGCTGCCAGCCACGCCAAAAGGAGGCAGCACAGACGGTCCCTACCTGTGAAAGTTTGTGGTTTCCAGTTTGTGATCGATTACGAATATTTTGGGAAAGAAATAGTAAGGACTTTCCTGTGCATTTACCTGGAAGGGTATTTATTAATACTTGAGGGATCAAAGCTTGGTTGACGACTCGAAAGATAAAAGTTCAAGTTTTAAGTGATCAAGGTTAGAGCGATATCTGATTGGGTTCTAGACTCTCCTCAGCGCCACCTTTGTCCGTCGGAAGTGGCGAGCGCGGGGTTTTTGACTGGCGATACAATGCTGGCAGCATGCTGGCAGTGTGTAATTTTCAATGCATCTTCTCATGTTGTTCTTTGTACTAAGTTATATGGGCCTGTTCTCTTTACCAGGACCACTTTTGGATGTTGTCTTACGAAACGGATTTGGTTCAATCGGCAACTTCTGTACTCGGACACTCACTACTACAAAGTAGACTACAACGTAAACAGTGACGACACACACGTAAGTTATCAGTATATTGCAAATCAAGTCAGTAATTTTGAAGAGTTGATCACGATTATTTCGTAATATGTACCTTCCTGTGTGGAGTAACACCAGTTCGAGAGAGTTCACTACTGACAGTACCTTGAAAAAAGTATGCAGTACATTGCCGACCGACTGGTTGCCGAAGGTATACAACAGTCTGCACAGTACAGGCAGTGGTCCCGTAAAAGACATGCTTAACTGATTTACCTGTCTAAAACAAAGTATTGCAATACAATATGTATAAGAACAGTTACCTGTGAGTAATAGATTGGATATAAATACACTGCCAAAACTGCAAAATTTAGATTTTTTTCTGGAAAAGAGAATTATTCTCCTTTTTAACTTTTCCCTTAAATAAGCAAATTATAAATCACCTGGATAAAAACGTAGTGACTGTGGGTTTAAGATAGTGTATGGCAATGGACGATTTTTAAAACATGTGGCCAAGTAAATTGCACAAGTACACGGGTAATATTTAACTTAATTACAAGTGTAAAGGATCCGAGAACATCTAAAAAGGACAGAGTTTATTGACAGGTAAGTATGAACTCTCTGGTTTCAATTTCCTTTCAACAATTATGCCCATCTCTCGCTGCTAACTGTCGGTCCTTGTAAAAGACATGTGACGATGAACAACCTACAAGTAGAATGGCAAAGCTGGGGTGATGAATCAGCTAAACATCTGTCCTGTTTGGTGCATGTTATAGACTAACGAGAGCAATTAAGCAAAGTTCCTTTCACGTTTTCAGTTGGGGAGAAGTGGATAAACCCCTTATGGACTATATTCTAAAATTCATGAAACCTATTGAAATTCAAGATTAAATTTTTTTCAATGCTGAGAAATAACATACAGATTTGGTATTCATATGTCGTTTTAAGTCGTATTTATGCACTAATTTAAAATTCGTGTGCCATTACTTTTGAGACTCCCTGTTATGCTACATTTTTCAACATTAGCCAATTGGAAAAATTGTTGAATGTTTTTTGTTCCAATCAGCATGTGGGGATGTTACTTCATTCAACCAATAAGAAGACAACGATGAGTCTTGAACTGGGAAAGAATGAGTTACAAGCAGCAATTATAACATTTTTTATTATTCCCATAATATAGTAATTTAATTATGGGCATCAAGTGTTGTCTCTTGTGAAATTACTTACAAATGGACTATGTGTTCTATACTAATGCTTCAAAGATTCTAAGTACAATAATGGTGTTGCTATTTATTGAAATTTTTTGCTCGAAACCAACACAGATATAATGAATATTGTCCTTTCTCTCCATTACGGAAGAATATGTTGCTGTTAGTTTAGGCCCTGTCCTGGTGTGTCTCCTTACTAACGCAACTTTAATTGGTAATTAAATTACATTGAAATATTACAAAAATCATTATGCACTTAGACCATATAACAGGGACTTCAATCAATTTACTTATTACGTTAAGTCACACCTTCAGTGATTAAGTAATAAACATAATGTAAGATTTTATTTTTAAAATGGCACCTCACTAACTCAAGAATGTTCTTCTATGTACCTTAAACTACATTTTCAATTTGTCACCTCTTTGTCAATGCAGTATTTTGTCTTTGACACAGTGCACAAACCCCGATGGCTGCTTGTAATCCTTAGTCAGAGGCATAATTGTTCATATTACTGTAGAATCGACACTAGATTTGCAACAGTCAAAAGACTGGGGCAACCAGTACAGTGTTCAAATTTTGGGATCCCAGGTAGCTATGTCAGGGCCCAAGTAGTCAATTTAAATTGCATGAAAAAGGGGAATAACAACTGCATAATGCAAAACAGTCATGATGCAATATGAGGGCCACCACAGATGGATACCTAGGACTTGAACTGTGTGCCTTAAGTTAAATTTATGTCACGTCATGGTTTCCTGCACACAGCTGGGCAAAATGCCCACTGAAATGTTAAAATTAATACATTTGTGGTAAGGAGCCTATGTGATGCACATAGTACCATAAGCCAGCAAGAGATGTCTGGTTATTCAACAATTTATTGTCTTTGGTTACTGAAGGTATGGGACTTCAAGGAGTGTAAATTGGTCACATTATTCTCAATAATTTGAATAGGGTAGTCCATCAAAAGAGCGAAGTAGTGAAAACAAACATGTAGATTTTTAAGCAATTCTTATCTCAACGCGATCAGCTTAACGTTCATTACCGCAAAATTACATGTTGTTTTCTTGAGAACTTCGGTTGGTGAGCTGCTTATTCAGGACCCTCCATCAGTATCAGTTTAAGGTATGTCTTCCACATAAGGTATAGACGCTATATGTTTAATTTCCACACTAACATAATATGTTGACAATAGAAAAATTACTATTCTCATCTCCAGTGTCACTTTTGTTTGTTGCCAATCACACAGTGCCAAAATACTTAAGTGGGAGTTATGAAACCACCAATACTAAACGGCAGAAAGCCAAAATAACCATGCGAGACCATACCTAATGCCAAAGACCTACCCAGAGTTGTTCATGTCCCCGCAATCCCCACAGGGAGTTTCACTAGCAGCAAGTTTAATGCTGCAAGATATAGAGCTTTGTTCATCTGCAAGGGGCATTAGCTAACTTAAGAAGCCACTCCTTGAAAACTTTTCACACTTAACTCATCCTTGTAAGCCAGCAAGCTTGCAGTGTTTTCAAACTGATATCATGTAGGGTATTTTTAGTATTGACTGTGCAAAATTTATCAGAAAACTTCTGTCATTCCTGTTTTATCTGTTTAAGTAAATCCATATTACTGTAGTTTTCCTTAAATTAAGTGAGACTAAATTTTTACTGAGAAAGTGCAGAAAATTTTGCAGTCTGCTAATGTCCTATAATAATTGACGATTCTAATCTTTAATTAATTTGCAGACAAGTCATGTCGGCCATTGTTGACCATATCAACAGAAACGTCAATTTTCAAGAGCATTTCCTCTCTCTTGGAAGATGTCTGGATGCTGTGAAATTGAGACTGAGAAAACATGGGCTGAGAGAAGATGAGCTTACCTGCATTGCAGTCAAAGAAATGATGGACTCATACCAAGCATTTTCTTGTTGTCATGATGATACACTTTCAGACGATATCTTAAACTTTGGTGATTAGCTGTTTTGTGCTATTGCAGTAGATAAGTTGCTAGTGATGAGAAACGTGTTTTCTAAACATCAATAGTGTGATTTAGAATTAAAGCCCACATTTCGGAGGTCAAATTCAAACTTCAGTTGATTCATGGTGGAGCATCTGAATGCAGAAACAATTTGTTCAAGCCCATTTGGTTCATGAGCACCAGATATCTCAAGTTTTAATTTAACTAAGAAATACATTGTAGCGGCATTTTCATAAAGTTAGGTTTTGTGACAAAAGACTGATTTGTAGCCTCTTCAAACCGTTGAAAGAACACCATTTGTTATTTGAATATTTGTTTGAAAGATGAACTTTCTGATGACCTATGTAAAACTGAATTAATAACCATTTGATAACAAATAGTATGTAGTTCCGATTCTTTTCAGGGGTAGATCCTGGATTTTGAGTTGGGGGGGCATAGCTGAGTATTAGCCAAGATTTTGCCCGTCAGACATTTGCACCCCCGAACTCCCAAATGAAATCTGAGATAATTTTAGGGGGTGTATGGCCCCCTTGGCCCCCTCCCAAATCCACCACTGCTTTTTGAGAAATTAATTTTCATGTTTTCCTTTCTTATGCAGGCCGTGAGAAATACTTGAAGCAAAAACATCTTCTTTTGATTGGTACGCTGCAAAGGTCAAGCTCACAGTACGAGAGTGAACTAGTCTTGGTGGACAAATCGGGGGAGGTTGTTCTCGATTTCATCAGAGGCAGCATTGTTAGGTCACATGACCTTGGCAATCTGGCCATAATCTGCGACTACAACTTCATAGCTTGTGAAGATGGAACATCATTTGTTGAGGTTCTGTCGTCACCCATTATTGTTCATCCCAAGGTGCAAGTCAACAAAATTCTGAATGCTGTCAACACCATCGACGCTGGCTTATTGTTGCACGCCAAAATGAGTAGAGGTAAATCAAAACTGGTCAATATCCACGGTTTTGTCGACTGTGTAACACATGTGATTCATGTAAAGAACAAGGCCGTGTTCGTCTTGCAATTGATTTCGGGGGAAAATGGCTGTCGAATCAGTATCCTCATGGCAGATGAACGATATCTGCATTGGCAGAAATTTCTATGGCCTGACATGTTGGTCACTTTGACTGAGCTCAGGCCAACAACCTATAATCCGGGTACTCCTTCACAGTTTCGGTTATTTGTTCCGGGAAGTAATTCAGAATTGTTTATTGATGGAGAGCACACTGTTAACTTGGTGACACTTGGGGAGTGGTATCAGCTCAACCAACAGGAGTTTGTAGACTGCTCAACAGGAGGAGCTGCACCATGTCCATCGCATGATCGCAAATGTTTTCAGGTGATGTAAATTTGTTCTTTGTGTTAATGTGATCTAAAGCTTAGATACTTTGTTCAGTGTTCTCCACAACAGAAAATTCAATCTTGACTGGAATTACAAAGTTAATGAACGTGTTCAAAGTCAATTTACATGTTGTGGCAAGTGTGTCTGTTAAGTCTTGGAATAAATTCATAAAAGTGTTACCAAAAATCCAAAATGTTCTAATTTGCTTTAGAAATGACTGATCTGTCAATATTTCAAATTCACTGCATAGGTTTTCAAAGTGAATGCAAGTAAGCCAAACTCGTCAAAATTCAAACTCCAAGCAGTGACAAGTCAAAACAGATTGTGGAGATCACTATTTGTTATTTTCACTGAAATTAACCAAACTCTTACCCTATTGATTATTATTCACGTTATCTCATTCTTTTTCTACAGAAAGCTTGGTAACGATGGAGTTTACTTGTACATTATATTGTTAGTCATCCTGTCCAAGCATTCGGTCGTCTGGATGTACTGATCAAACCTTGATGAAGTTAAGCATAAGATTGTAGGGCATGAGTGGAGGATGTCACTTTCAGTTTGCGCCGCCTCCCAGGGCTAGAGCAGTGGGGCTTTTCAGTATTTTTAGAGAAACATTTCCGTATATCTGGAGTAATCGATAGATGGATTTCAGTGAAACAAGATACAGAGGTATGTGACAATGTGATGACACCAGTTGATTTTTGGGTGGGTTTGGCCAATGCAGCAGTGCAGCACCCTCTAGTGGCCATTTTGGTCTCAACAAGGGACTTTTTCAATCAGCACTTTGGGGGTGTGTGATTCTGGATGCCTTCTACAGAACCAATTGATGGATTTCAGTGAAACTCGAAACAATTCTATGTGACGGCAATGCATCAACACATGGTGGATTTGATCACTACGGCACCCTCTAGTAACCATTTTGGTCTCAACGAGCAGCTTATTAGTCATTATCATCTTCAGTCTAGGCGGTGTTGTTGCCACTGTCAGTGACCTCATTGTCATTGGCAGTTGTTTTTCTATGTAGCTGCACTGGCGCATATGTCATTGAGCTGTTTATGGCATTGTCACCGTCGGTGTCTTGGTTGTTGTTAGTATCATAGGCGTCGTGTTTTTGCTTTCTTTGTTGGCTTCAGTTCTAAATTCTTCATTGGATTTTGCTAAGTGTTGCTCTTCAGAGTGTTTTCATTTCTTTCGTAATAGTTTTGAATGTTTTTTTTATTTTAAACTTTTAATAATATGTTAGTTCTGACTATTGCAGCTCCCCCTTATGGTCAAATTGTTGTCTCCGTGTACCTACATGAAGCTGATAAGTATTCCCAAAAACATTCCGTCTGCTGTCTCCATTGTGGTTGCACATCAACACATTGCATTGCTGTTGTTTGTACATATTGTAAATGTGAACTGTGCACCATTACAGGGCACTATCACTTGCACATACTGTAAATGTGAACTGTGCACCATTACAGGGCACTATCACTTGTACATATTGTAAATGTGAACTGTGCACCATTTCAGGGCACTATCACTTGTAACAAAAATGCTCACCTTGGGGAGTACCTGTTGGATGATAAGTTCCTTTTGAACCTAAGTTATCTCCTCTGCCTGTCTGCTCACCGAGTACTCAGAGTTGGAACTCAGGTCATGGTCTACAACGCTCACTTAAAGAACTGCCCGCCTAAGGTATTTGAGGGTTTTACTATGAAATTCATTTTAGAACTTAAAAGTCCTACAGTTTGCTAGTCTGTTGATTGTAAACAATTTAGATGACACTGATAAGTGAGATCGTCATAAATAGCCCACCAACACACTGAAAACAAATGAGACTTATCTCCCTCTTTTGCCCGTAATTAACTCAGCTGTCTGTGCACCATAAGACAACTGAGACAGAGTGAATGAGAATATTTTGAATGATTATGCGTGGTGTGTGAATGAAACAACTTTGTTAAGGGAAGATTACAACAACAAGGTTAAAGATGAAGAACTCAAACTCTATTAATAAGGTTTACTGAGTTCAGACTCTAACTTAAACCGTTAATGTTGGGGTCATTAAGTGCAAAATCAATCACTTTGATTACATACAGAGTCATCCACGTACACCTTGGTATAATTGAGCGCAGAATAATAGACACTTATCTTGAGTTCATACCAAGGTAGAATGGAATATATTAAAAATAATATCGAGTTCAATTTAGAGTACAAAGATTAGATCTCGGCCCATAACCTGGTTTATTGTGGTTAAACGATAACGCTCCCTAACTGCAAAACCAAAGCTCCTTATGCCTTCCGAGTGACAGTAAGATTCAACGTATCCACATGATCAGTTGCTATTGTTGCACGGTGATCTGCAGAGTTCTTTGTGCTACCTGTTATAATTTACAGTGCTCACATCATGTTACCTGAAATATCTGAAATGATGCTTTGTAACTGGGTGGTATTCTTCATCTGCCTATAGGGGTCATCACCATCTGTGTACTGCTGCATGATGGGAAGTGTGAAAGTGCTGAAATTCTCCCCGTATGACACACCATCCAAGGTGGGTTCAAAGTTCTGTACAATTTTTCGTTTTCTGCTGTAGCCAGTAACACTGGTAAGAATGTGCCTAATCCCACAAACTGAGAACCAAAGGTATTCTCAGAGCTTTGCGAACATTGGCTTGTCTTTATTGTAAAAAATCAGTGATCAGAGTTATTACTTAAAACTACACAATTATTTGTGGTGACATATAAAATTCAACTTTTCTCTGCCCTGTTGCAGTTAGAATGAGGCTGGGCTAAGTTCAACACAATGAAAATGTTACAAAATTTCTGAAGAATTCTACCATTAATAGAGTTAAAGAATACTGCATTTGGAAAACTAAGGTAAAGCCTGTGATGTGATTAATTGCTGTGATCTTGAAATCTCTAATTTTACATGAATGATCTCCTAAAGTGCTGTTGATGATATATTACAGCCGTTTGTGTACAACTCTTGTTTGCCTGTGATGCCTGTCACTTTGTACAGTCTGGGTGGTGAGGACTTCAAGCAGTTGTTGGTGGTCGAGCACACATTACAGCAGAAATTCTCTCCGTCTTTCATGAGGTGTGTCCATTCACTCTCTGCTTAGTCAGGTGGTAATCTTTTGATTGGAAGACCACACCAAGCAATTGTCAAAGCGTCCTTGTGTTTGTGGAGCTGGAGTATTGGTATTGACTGGATCCTACTGTTCAGTGTTCTCCACAAAAGAAAATTCAAACTTCGACAGAATTACCAAATAAGTGCATTGAACTGCAACCGAAAGTCTAAAATATCCTGATTTCTTAAGAAATGACAAATCTCCCAACACTGCAAACTCGTTCAATAGGATTTTAAACTTAATGCAATTAAGCCAAACTCGTCAGAGCAAATTTCAAAATTGACGCAGTGATGAGTCAAAGCTGGTTGTGGAGAACACTGCTATTGTGTGCCTGTGTGAGTGTTGAAATGACAACTGATACCACAACTCGAAAACTTTGGTTTAGTAGAGAAGCTTGATTCTGAATCTCAGTTTTTCATGACATGGTCTCTATGTTATGTTCTGGTAAGACTGTTCGCTATGATAGGCAGGTTTGGGAGTTCTTCAGGTCATATTCTGAAACCTGAATGTTCTAAGGATGCTTCCCTCTGATTTCAGAGGGTACTTTCTTTACCGAAATCACAGAATTGATTTCACTGTCTTGGAACCTATTTTGATATGATGTCTTCTTTAGTGATGATGTTGGCGACAAGTGGTTCTATTCTTGCAATGCTAGTGTTGAGTTACAAACGGTTAAGTGCTTCTTGACTACCCAGTAGTCATCAACTTTTGTCAGACTCTCAGCTGTTGCTAAGATGCCTATTTGGAAAGGTAGCTGGATATTACCTTGGTATCTCATATGAAACAACACCACAGTGATTGAAACGCATTTCCATAAATCACTGTTTTGTGATGCACATTGATTTTGAGCTTTAAGTAAAGGCCAGTTTTGATTGACAACTAGCTGGAATTCTGTATGAAAGAGCATCATTTAAAGGGCTTTTTCACTCCTGTTTATTTACCAGTGTTGACTTTTTAACCAAAACACATTACCACACTCATTTGAAGTTGGAATTCTTGCCGAATGATCCAGCAACTCGAGCAGGGGTATAGAAATGCACCAGACTCGGACTTGTGAAATTTGGCCTCTGTCTAGTGAAAGTTTTGAGCTGGCGAGACTGATGTGTGTAGCGAATTTTGAAGTGGGATAGTGAAATACATTGCCTGAGCAGCCCGATGCCTCGAACTGACAGCTTTCAATCCGTAGCTTTAGCACAGCCTCTGTACTGCCTGTGAATGACTGTCTGGAGGAATCGGCATACATCTTGTTGGTGATGGAAATAGAATCATACTA
The DNA here is from genome assembly GCA_002633005.1 of Phoronis australis. Classification (NCBI taxonomy): domain Eukaryota; kingdom Metazoa; phylum Phoronida; family Phoronidae; genus Phoronis; species Phoronis australis. The sequence continues at coordinate 454,518 of NMRA01000093.1, read as the reverse complement.
AGGAATAGTATCACACTGATTTTATGAGAGTAAGAGTCTCAATTTGATTTCTGTTTTTTATAGCCAGCTAAACACCATGAAGTGCATGATCAACATACATAACAGTCTGTGCTTACTTATATTTCAGTGTGGACTCTTGCTGTGAGATTTTCAAAAGTATTTTTAAAAACCATTGTCCTCATGAAGATGGATTTGGTCGTGAGAAGATGTCCCGACAAATTTTGTCCGAGGTCTGGTCAGAGCCGCACAGCTGTCCGCTGACATTTTTGGGAAAAACTTTACCAGACTTTCCCAGCCTTGAGACTGTTAACAAACAAATCAAATATGCCATAGGAAACAGACTTAGTACGAGGGAGTGCACAAGTAAGACTGAACTGGTTGCAGTACAGGTGCCGTCACATGACTTAATGTCACCGGTAAGTTGACTACCTCGCTGCCAATTCAACATAATTTATTGAACATCTTAGGCATTGCCTACACGTACATAAATACATAAATGTATATTCAGAGTATACACACAGAGAGCACCTCTTCTCTCAAAGCCCTAGCTTTCTGATTATAAAAAGAGATGGTCATTTTTATTTCCATTAATTGTAGACTCAATGTTTGTACCATTGCTTATAATTACAATTATCATTATCAGACTTAAGACTTTCTCTTCCACTTAGCGGAAATTTGTCATTGAACGTGAAATTGTACCAGTTTTTGGTTTGAGAAAATAGTGTTTTTCTTTATGAATGCATTTGCAGGGTTTTGAACACCACTTGTGTGCAAGTCATGATTAATGAGGAAAATTGGCATTTATTTCTAAATAACGAGCACTGCCGCTGAACTTAAGAAAAATAATTGTGTACAGAATTAAAAAGTATTTTGATTAATGTTAAAGTGATCCAATCCCAAGCCCATATGAAATGTTTATGTAATCCATTCAAAACATTTCTTCAGGTGATAGTGGGATGTTTGAAAGTTACCAAAACTGGCACCATTCTACTTGCAGACCAAACAGGTAAATACAATACATATTTATTTTATTGTGTTTTTCTTCCATATTATTTGTTAATCAAGAACACTTTCCAGTGAAGTTGTCTTTTAAAAATTAATAGGTTATTTTAAAAAAACATGTTTTACTGTGGTTTCAGCTGCTCTTAAATTGAAGCACCTATGACCTCTGTTATGACCTTTTAGAATTCTTACAATATTTTGAAAGTTGTTTAGTTTTTAAAGTTTTTCATTTGATGTTAGTTTTTAAAAGATATAGTATCAATATTTTCTGTTAATTCTGACTTTTGCAGCTTCAGTTGTGTTGTTTCCTTGTGCATTTGCTGTACACTGTTGACGCATATCCACGTAATGCGCTGCTCTTGTTATTCTCCTTGGACGCAGGTATCAAAATGTGTTTGTGTACAGACAGTAATCAACAATGCTTTTTTAGCCTTAAATACCATTTGTGTTGTTTTTGAAGAAACTTGCATTTGATTTCATATGCGTTTATCATCTTTGTGCTGTCTCCTACAGGTTCAATACCAGTAGTTGTCACAGGCAATGGAACACAGAACAAACACCATATATGTGCTGCCACCTGTGGTACAAACAAAGGAGACGACTGTCCGTACTTCCATGTATGCCACAACAACTCCATAGTCATGCTGAAACAGTTTGTCTGCATTGGTGAAATTTTGAACATTGCAAACAGTCAGAATCAAAGTTCTACTCAGTGTGACAGTGAACGGTCTGAAAGTTCAAAAATTTATTTGTCGTTTTCCATGTGCGATACAGTCATATTGTCTGGAGAGCAAGATAAAGACAGTACAGTGATAGAGGATGGCGGTGGAAACAAGCATGCAGTTGTTCATGAACCTGGAGCTGCGTGTTTGTCACAAAATACTGATCGTGAAAAAGACATCGATTGTTGTGATCTTCCGTTGTGTGCGCAGAAACCAAGAATTAAACGCCAGTGTACTGATATGACTTCATTAGTACAATCTACGTTCACTGAGTTTTCCCAAAATCTCTATGTGACCCATCTAACTTCACTGTTCTCGTATGGAACCCGCTCCAACACATCTGAGTTGAGATTTTATCTGAAATGCATGCTTGTTGGACCTACAAATATTTGTGTAGGAAACGAGCATTCTTACTACCTAAATTCCTCACTGATGACTGATGGGAAGGCTATTACATTGTCCTTTTCTGGTGACAACGTATCCTGGTTTCCCATGATGCACCAGGGATGCTCTTATCGCCTCACATCCAGATGCTTAGATGATCTTCAATCTCTTCAAGATGACACTATAGTGTCAACTCAATGGCTTAGAGCAGAAAATGCAAATCCTGTGATTGCGTTTACACCAACGATGATGCTAAGCTCTAACAATGATTCTACAGAGGTGAGTTATATTTAAAGATAATTTTACCTTCTGACTATAAAACATACCAAAAGAAGAATTGTGTACTTGTAAACCAGGGTCTGGTACCAAGAAAACTGTCTTAGCTAAGACAAAATTCATCTTAAACTTGTTAAGACAATCTTAAGTTTTATCAATTTTATGATAGAATATAATATTGCCTGAAGTTCACTGTGATCTTAACTTACGGACTTCAGGGCTCAGGGTCTAATCTTTGTCCTTGAAATTGAACTCAAAGTTATTTTTAACATTTTCCTTTCTATATTTCTCTTATTCTGTGGTCAAGTACATTATCATTTACATGAATGATTGTCTTATCCTGGCTTGAAATTGTTGACCCCAGTATTGACGTTATAATTTCAAGTCAAAACTGGAAATGTTGAGCCTTTATGAAAAGTTTGTAGCCCGAATCTAAGGGTCATCAGGTGGGAACTTGGACTACAATCATCATAATAAACGTTGCATAATCGAACAGAGGAAAACAGATTGAAACTTAATGTTTTGCAATAGCATAATTGTAGAATGGAAATTGTCTAAAATAATTTTGATGTCGATTTCAAGTTCAAAGATTAGACTCCGAGCCCAGGGGCCTGTTTTATGAAACTTTTCTTTCTTAACTTAGACACAAATCTGGCGAATTTAAGACCGAAATGTCTTTGCCCTGTTTCATGACCAAAAAAGTTAGACCGAAATTGGTCTAAGGTAAGACCGAAACGGAGTAGGCTTGGGATTGGACTTTTGGTCTAAATTTAGGACCATTATGACTGTAAACTCTTCAGGAGCAAATTTTGTTGATGTTGCAACAATCTAATGTCCCTAAACAATGTCAAATTGATGACCGTCTGCTTTTGAGTCGAGAACTAGCAAAGCAGGGTGACTATGGTAACTTGCACATGTGCATTATTTTCCAGCCATTCCAAGTAGATGAGGCCCCAATTATATCCAAAATGTTGTAAAAAATCCCCATTTAGAGTTTCAAGAACAAGATTGAAACGTTATTTCACCCACTGCCTTGCTTAGTTTTATGAATTCACAGCAGGTGGCTAAAGTGTTGTCTGTCAAAAAACGACTAAATTTCTGTTAAGACCAAAAACCAGAAGGGGTCATTGTGTTCATGAAATGGTCTTTTCTGAATTTTTGTCTTCGGTGTTAAGTTAGCCCGAATTTCGGTTTTATCTTAGACATTTCTTTAAGTCTCCAGACATTTTGTATGAAACAGGCCCCAGTTCTTGCAAGCTACTTCTCATTTCAATAAGGAAAATGTTGAGACCAGTTTTGTAGTGATCAGTGGTCCCAAAAAGTTCATTTCTTTGATGGAACACAGGTTTGTTGTAGAATTAGTCAATGGATACATTTTCTAACTACTCGCGATGCCTATTGAAGATGAAACAAATTGTTTTACACAGATAATGACATTTGAATTTACTGTGGTTATGTTAAAATGGAATAGGAGGAGTGAAACTTTGGTGAATTATATGTAATCAGCTTAGATTAAATGTGCTTATTTGTACACTCTAAGCAAAGTGTTGAAACAAATTTCATTTGTTTTCAACTTCAGCTACTTTTTAAAGTCTCAGTTCATTCAACAGATCTTATTTTATATGTCTCACTGCTTTGTATCTGCTATTTCAGTCCTCTGCATTTATGGAAAGTGCCACCCCTATTTTGTCAGTCTCCGAGATTTGTTGTCAGAAGGGAGCACCAGAGGTCGTAACTTTTGTTGGTCTAGTGACCTCAAAAACCCTGATGCCCATTGCCGAGTGGAAGATGACAAAAGTGCCATCTTTTGGTAACACGTATAGTACGTCTTTTAATACTTTGGGCTAAATCTGCTGGCATCACCTTTTCAGTTTCGAAAAGTTGAGTGAGTATTAATTTAGGATTGGGAATTTACTTTTTCGAGTTTCTTAGGTGACAGGGAGATTATGCACTGAGAATCAAAGTTTGTTGAATGGAGTGGATTGGTTGTGACAAGAAATTTTAATAATATAATCTTATAAATATTAAAATCCAATTAACGTTGCTGGACCCAAGCCTGGCGATTAAGACGTTTAAATTCAAATTTCTTGTATGTTATACATCAAAACAAATCGTGAATTTTGATCCTTCTATTAAACACCCTCTAAGCTATGTGTCCTTGCTTTTTCTTGCACCAGTTGTGGAAAAATTTAATCGGCATCCCCTGAAGTTTGAAAAATTTGTACAATTTAATTCCAAACAGTTCAAAACCAGTTAAAAATGATAAAAGAAACCGAACAATTCAGCTACGTTTAAGTTTTACAACAGATTTTTCTTGTTCGTGAAACCATAAAACCTTGCAAATAAGTGCGTTTTGCGTATATGCAAAATAATGTTTTTTGCAAGATTTTGCTTCCGCAATGTTTTCCATGTAGGTGTGTGCACCAAATCTCCACAATTAGATGCATGCGGGTCTCACTGTTCAGATGCAACCTGTTGCTCTGCTTATAGGCACGCCTTGAATGTTTTTAAAAAAGTGCACCAAACCATTTCATTTTACCCAGACAGTGTTTGGCATCAATGACACTCTAGGTGAAATAAAAAGGTTTGAGTAATCGTTGGGTGCCAAAGATACAGTTTTAAAAAGTCATAATTGTCCTGTTCATATTAATACTCTACTGTACATAAATGGCTCCAACAGTCATTACAAATATTTGCTGGTTTTAAATATTTTCATGCCTTCTTTTAGGTGACTTATTACCAACATCTTATGAGCTAATGTTGACTGTACAAGACTTGAAAAATGATGATGAAGTGATTGTCTACTTGAATCTTGCTGGGCGGCCGTACATTCTCGGACTAGTAGAGGGGGTTGTAGTGGAATTCCACGGGTTTGACTGGAAACTGACGCATTCTGGCAAGCAGTCGTCACATTTTCTACCCACTTCATCAGTCGTTGTGCGAAGCTTTGAAAACCCAAACACTCTCCAGGAAAGGTTTGTATTGGTTACTATTGATTATTGTTGAAAAGTGCTCAATTTAGGAATGTTTCTTTTATTTATGAATCTGAAACTTCTCAGAAAAAGGTATAGAAATTCTAAACTTTTATTTCACATGCCTTGTTGATTTGAAAAAATATCAATCGAATGAAGTGTATTGCTGCATTTGTCTGTTCAGCTGTTGAAGGAAACAAGCATCTATAATTCAGATGTCTTTATGTCACTCATTAAACATTAATAAATGAATGTTTTAGGTCATTGGTTATCTGAAATGACAAACAAGCTGAATAAATTACTTGATCAAAGAATTCACAGTGAGAGGATAACAATCATGCACAGGCATNGGTGCACATAGTGTTGGTAGGGGAAGGTGGAACTGAGTGGTGCACGTAGTATTGGTAGGGGCAGGTGGAACTGAGTGGTGCACATAGTGTTGGTAGGGGAAGGTGGAACTGAGTGGTGCACGTAGTATTGGTAGGGGCAGGTGGAACTGAGTGGTGCACATAGTGTTGGTAGGGGAAGGTGGAACTGAGTGGTGCACGTAGTATTGGTAGGGGCAGGTGGAACTGAGTGGTGCACATAGTGTTGGTAGGGGAAGGTTTAACTGAGTGGTGCACATAGTATTGGTAGGAGAAGGTGGAACTGTGTGGTGCACATAGCAAACATTGAGTAAGGAATCAGATGAACATTTAAGTTCATCTCTTTCCTAATTTTCACCAGTTTTATCCTCCCTTGACTCTAATATTCCTCAGCACCTTCCCTAGTACTTCTTCTTCTTCTTCAGCCTTCCTGGCCATGCAGTTAAGATGTTTAGTCCGGTCTTCTAGGCAAAGTCTGCCATTCGTCGCAATGACGCTGTCGGGGCCCACAGATTTTCTTTGAGCTCCGACCGGACTTGGCCATGTCTGGCACCTTAAGTTATCCAAGGTAGAGCAGCTCTGAAGTAAGTGTTCAGGTGTCTGGGGGCCAGTGCCACATGGGCACTCGTCTGTAGGCCAGTGAGATATTCACGCGAGGAGCTGACAGTGGCCAATTGTTAGCCTGAAGACGGTGTCTTCCATAGTCTATTTCACCCTTGTCTGTTTAATGAGATGATTTTCTTTCTTCCAGATGTCTGTTATCAACATTTGATGCTGCCAGTATTCCGCGGCACAACTTAGCAGACGTGTGGGACCAGAAGTGCAGTAGAACATTCGTTTGTGTCTGCTTCATCGATGAAGTCTACTCAGTCGAGTTCACCTCTGTTTGCCTACTGTGCACAAAACGGCGAATTGACGGGTGTAACCACGACCGTTTACTTGTGGCAGAGGCATGGTGTGTAAATGTTCCGATAAAACTTTTAAAATATCTTAACTGCGCTGAGTTTTTAAAAACCTTGTTTTGGTGATTTCAACCACTCATTACCCTCACTTGAATGTTGAAGACAAGATTCAACTGAAAACTTTTACTCATTCTCACAGAATGGATATTATTGCTCCTGGTAAGGGGCCTTTCCCCAACACTTGCCCCGTAATTTTCCTTAAGCATAGGTCATGTGTACCAGTTTAGCAGATTTTTCAGGGAGTTTCAAAATTCGTTCCAAACTTTTGAGGGTTTTCTTTGTCTCAGGCAGCTGGATGGGAAACTTGTTAATGTATGTTTATACTCAAAAACCAGGTTATTCTTTTAGACAGTTTTTAAAGCAATCTCTGTGGCACTTTGTCTTGATTTCCTGTTTGTAGCGTGTTTCCAGACAAGATAATTTGTTCATTATTTTGTCGTCCCTNTCGTTTGTGTCTGCTTCATCGATGAAGTCTACTCAGTCGAGTTCACCTCTGTTTGCCTACTGTGCACAAAACGGCGAATTGACGGGTGTAACCACGACCGTTTACTTGTGGCAGAGGCATGGTGTGTAAATGTTCCGATAAAACTTTTAAAATATCTTAACTGCGCTGAGTTTTTAAAAACCTTGTTTTGGTGATTTCAACCACTCATTACCCTCACTTGAATGTTGAAGACAAGATTCAACTGAAAACTTTTACTCATTCTCACAGAATGGATATTATTGCTCCTGGTAAGGGGCCTTTCCCCAACACTTGCCCCGTAATTTTCCTTAAGCATAGGTCATGTGTACCAGTTTAGCAGATTTTTCAGGGAGTTTCAAAATTCGTTCCAAACTTTTGAGGGTTTTCTTTGTCTCAGGCAGCTGGATGGGAAACTTGTTAATGTATGTTTATACTAAAAAACCAGGTTATTCTTTTAGACAGTTTTTAAAGCAATCTCTGTAGCACTTTGTCTTGATTTCCTGTTTGTAGCGTGTTTCCAGACAAGATAATTTGTTCATTATTTTGTCGTCCCTAGTTTTTGCTACGTTTTGTTAACAACCAGTCAATTAAAGATTGGAATTTTTCTCACTTTGTTCCACTTGTTACAAGGGGGGCACAAACATTTCCATGGCTGAGTCTCTAAATTCCAGCTACGAGACTATGATAAAAACCCCAGTTTCAATCCTGCAGACACTAAACTGCGGCACAAATCCCCTGACCGGTACCCCTAAACTTCACACTTGCGGCGCCAAAATGCTCGATGCCCAGTGGCCAAACTCTAGTCCCGAGAACCAGAATCCTCACCCAGACGTACAGTAGGTGCAATGGTGATTCTAGACTCATTGACTACAGTTTAGTCACCATGTTTGAACATTTATGTGTGGCTGCTGGTCCGGGACTAGGATTTAGAGGATTGTAGCTGGAATTAGTTGTATTTTTCATCCCTTGAGTAATGTGTGTACCTAAGATTTAGTTTCTACATTCATAGGCTGTCCTCTCTATTTGAATTTAATTTTTCTTTTTTGATAGGCTGAGAAAAATCTCTTAATACCTGGTGTGACGGTTACATTTTCATGGATTGCAGTTCAATCTTGTAATTTTGTTGATATTACCATTAATGGGTTAGTGATGGTGATTACAATGCCTGCAATCAATGATTATTTTTATGTATGTGTCACGGATGTTATCGGTTGAAAAGAAAGCAGGAAAGTTGAACTAGGTTCATTGTCTAAAACTCCAAATTTACACCGACTCCCTTGCATAACCCAGTGCTACATGGTTTGTCTAAATAAGTAACACTTCTCCCACCTAAATTAGGAGCTTAAGAAATCAAACAAAAACATTGACCACGTGGTCATAACCAATGCTTACATAACCAGCTACACATCACTTTGCTCCAAAAACTGTAGACTGTTCATTATTACTTGGTGAAATGAAATTTGTTTTTTTTTGTCTTGTTTCTGTTTTCGCAGGCTAAAGATAGTAATTCTTATGGGATCAATGTAAAAATGTGTTTCGTGAATGGCTCGAAACTTATTGGTTTTGGTTAAAATCAGACGCAAGAGGTCGCTGGAGCAGCCATTTTCCATTTTTGGTTTGTTTAACTTTAGCTCCGCTGTTTTTGGTGGGATTAGAATCTTGACAAACAGTTATACCTTGTGATCTGGCACTGTCGCCAGCTCTCGCACTTGTTGATACACATCAAAGTTCTGCACTTGAAAATCAACGTCGGAATTTGCTTTGCCGCTGCATTTTCCTTCCAACTCGGTTTAAGCATTGTCATAGGAGTGCGGGTGGCCCGTTTTAGAAACAATTATGTGGGAGATTTCTGTTCACAAACAACAATGTTGATAGACGATGAGCGATTGGTTTACGAGGATCGCCTTTTTTAAACTCCTGCATCGTGCGCTCTCCCTGACCATTCGGTACAGCCGAATGAGAACATGTTCAACGCCGTTGCATTTCAAAAAGGTCTCATTGTATGATGTAAATTGCGGACCTTTGTTTAACATCAACTCGTGTACATTTTTCTCATTTTGACAATGGTGTATGAGGAGGTCTTTCCCCTCATTATCAACATTTCCAACTACTTTGAATGTATATCAGTTTCTACTAAAAAGTCATTTCCGACTTTTTCCACATAGTCCATATGTATCCTTTGCCATGGTTTTGTTATCCGTGGCCAATGGACAACTTTGGACGGTTTTGATGTAATTCACGTACTGATGCACACTGGGTATGGGCGGACTAAGTCCTCCATATTGCCGTTTCATCGTGACCACCACAAATAACTCTGTGATAAAGCCATCACTCGAACTGTACACACGGGCATTTCACGTAATTCGTCGATCAGTCTACAGCGATACTGCTCAGGAATGACTACATGTTGACCCCTCAGGACGCGGCCATCCTCACACGACAACCCCATCTTCCGCGCGAAATACGGTTGCAGTTCGATCGTCCTTGGCATCATAGTTCGGCTAACAGTTCAAAACAAAATCTTAATACATGACAATTTTATTCCGAGCATAATTATGATTGGCAGAGTGATAACAACAACCGTTACAGCACAAACTGTTTTGTTCTGCAGCATCAAGGTGGACGATGGCTCAGGAATCGCCAAAGTTTATGTGAAAAAAGATTTGGTGCGGAACTTGTTGCAGCTGAAGCCAAATGTGTGGAACGACCTAGAGGAGTTTGTTACTCAAAACGATGACCTTGTTTTTAAAAAGGTAGGCATTGCCTGTCCACTTTCTGTCCAAATATTTTGAATTAGACCTGGACCCGTGGCCAAACAACGTAACACTCTACTCGAAAATAGACCAGTCGTGTGTCACGCTTTGAGTAAACTTTCGAAGTTTGCAGAATGTAGTTGGTCAATCTTTTAGTCAAGTAAAGTTTGATGCCGGGTCATGATCTCCCAGCTGACTGAATGCTTCCCAAATGTATTACTGGTGAAAAAGCGTTGTGAATTTATATGAGTAAGCTATGGTGCTACCATTCATGCTGAAAGCCGTATGGCCTGTTCAAATTCTCGAGGAATATCCAGCCTATGATGCTTTGCTGCGGAGGACCAGAATCAAAGAAAAAAGAGATAAACAGATAGTTCAAAACCTTGAATTTCAACTGTGGTTTATATTCTTGTGGTGCAATCTTATGAGGGTCTTCATAACTTTCAACAGACTGTGTCCATTTTGGTTTAAAAAATTCCATGAATGGGTTGGCCCGTTTTATGACTCGCATTTTTGTGGTGCAATTGGGTGTTAGTCTTCAGAATTTTGAATAAATTATGATGATTTCAGTTTGAAAAGAATATTGAGAACACGTTTGCCAGAAAACTGAGGATGTTGTGTCGCAGTTCTACTGTCCTACGTCCAGTTCGTCTGACCTGTGACCAGTCCAAAGGAAACAAGACTGAAACTGACCTGGATACTTGGCGCAAAGAAGGTACTAACAGTAACATTATTATTGGTCCCATATGCAGTCTACAATTTTATGTACCTGGGCTAAAATAGTTTGGGCAAGGCTGTGGCTTTAACTATTTCACTGACCAGTTTTTATGCGCCCACATATTTATATGCGGGCGCATTTATTATGCCGTCATCCCTGTCCGCCGTCCAGTGTCCAGCGTCCGTCCGTCGTCCGTCCTCTGTATCTTCAAAAATCCTGAATGGATTTTCATAAAAATTGACAGATAGGCGTCTATTAGTGAGGTGACGCTGTCCTCCCATTTTCGGATGGTGGCCATTTTTACTGTATTCAAGTCTTTTGTTTGGCGTCCACCCCTTTATTAACCAAACCAGTACTCTAAAGATGATTATGAAAATTGACATATATGTTCCTACTATGAAGAGGACGGCTGACAATGATTTTCCGACTTCGACTACTGTGGCGCCGCCTAGTGACAGTTTTGTTTTTTGTGCTCTTGCTGTATCTCCTGAACCCTCTGCAGGATCTTTATTACATTTAGACGTTTTTCGGACGGATCCGACAAACGCTGTGGCTGCTAGTATCAATCGTTGTCCTCTTTATCTTTGAAACTCCTTGGCAGATTTTTATGAAATTTAGTAAATAGGTTTCAATTAAAAAGTTGACAGGCTTCCGTTTTCGGATAGATCCAACATATAGCGGCGTTTTTATTGTCATAAAATTTTAAAAATAGGTTTCTATTACGATGACACCTTCAGATTTTAGGACGGATTTGATGTATTCTGCGCCACTCGGTGGCCATTTTAAAAATTGAGTAGGTTTTTCACATCACCCTCTTCATCCACCAAACCGCTTGAAGGATCATTATTAAAATTTGAGATGTGTTCCTGATGAGAAGACCGAGATTTGGCACCCCCTTGTGGCAATTTTATTTTGTTTTTGGATTTTGGATTCATGACTATCTCCTTTACCTTTTACAAGATCTTTCTGAAATTTAGCAGATGTGTTCCTATGGAGATGTCAACAAATGACGACCACTTTCAGATCAATCCAACTGCAGCTGTGCCCCCTTGTGGCAATTTTATTTTATACGTTTACCTCCAGCTTGAGAGTTCCTTGATACTTTTTCATGACATTGGGCAAACAAATTTCTATTATGAAGACCACAGCACCTTTATTTATTGTGATGGGTTCAACGTATTCTGCACCAACTAGTGGCCATTTTAATTATTGTTTTTCCTCTGCTTCTGTATCTGTCAAATCGAGCAGAGGATCATTATAGAAATTGGTAGATGTGTTCCGGCTGACAAGAGCCGGACTGACATGGATTTTCAGACGGATCCAACTACTGTGGTGCCCCCTAGTGACATTTTTTCACCTCTGTGGCTGTATATGTTAATTCCCTTGCAGGATCTTAATGTGATAAGTGTATTCCTATTAACTTGAGCAGATGCACGGATTTGACTACTCCTCTGTATCTTTGGAGTTCGTCGGCGAATATTTTTGTCTTAGAGAGAGTCGAGGCCTTCTCAACTTTGAGCAGGTTTAGATGGCGCCGTCTAACGTCAAATTTCTGATAGTGCCGTACACAGCACCCCTGGAAGCACACCGCTTGTGGTGCATTTGTGAGCGCGTTTCAACACTTTCCATTGGTCTTGTTCATTTTTCTGTTGACAATATTTAAAACTATTTCTTATTAAAAAGCAAGGTACAGAGCGTACCTTTTGTCAATTCTTTCTGTTGTATCTACACCTTGTGGTCAAATAAGTTTTAACTTAAGAGTTGTTTTATTATATGTGACCTGAAACTTAACCTTATCTCCCCTGGGAACATACTCTGTGAGGCAATATGACCTTTCTTATCATGCTACTAATCTACCAACAGAGGGCACAGAATTCTTCATAAACACGGAATTGCTCGTATCTTGCAGATTTTGGGACCTTCAGAGAACGTGTGATGGGTGAATGGACAGATGTCGTCTGCCGACCCTTGCATATCTTACAATGTCGAGCCATTGCTGAGGTGGATAGTTTGCAACTATCACAGACACTCTTCCTGTAGATCAATGAGTGAATTGTAGTTTTTTGGCTAGGGTTGGGTGATGAAGTGTGAGTCAAGAATGTGATAAAGTCAGGCGTGCCGAGTGTGAACATAAGTCACGCATTTCAAATAAGGTCTGTAGCCTGTTTTAGGGGTTGAGGGAGACATGTGGTTGGCAGCTGATTGTAGGCAGCACTTAGAACCTTCAACAGAATGAAATACACATTTGTTTCAAGTACCGTTTTGTTGATCTCTTCCATATAAGCTCATCTCATTGTAATTTCTTCTATATGTGCAGTGTGAACATAAATACACCGCAGTGTGAACATAAATACACCGCAGTGTGAACATAAATACACCGCAGTGGTGTGAACATAAATACACCGCAGTGTGAACACAGACACAAGTGGGTACTAACTGTGAACACAGACACAAATGGGAATTGCCATTAGATTTAAGATTGCGCCTCAAACCCTGAGCGACATGCCTCGAGAAACAGTGAGAAAATTAAAGCTAAGAGTAGAATCTTTAGTAGGAAATAATTCGGAAAGGGTACACTTTCGTAGGGAATCTGGCCGTGATAAACCCCACCCAGCCGAGGGGCATGTACCGTATACGCCGCCTATATAAGAAACCCTCTGGTATGAAATACACGTGCGAAAGCCCTCCGGCCTCATTAGTCTCCGGTAGTTCTCGGCAAACCAAATGCCATTGTTCAGTTGTGCGCTGAAAATTAAGTCGATAATTGTACTGTGATGAGTGACGCAATTTCGCGGCCACTACCACGGGTGATTAACAACATGACCTCCAGTCAGTCCAAATCGGACCGACTCACCACGAAACGGGATCTACGGGTATCAAATATGGGACCGCCACATCAGCAAATGGGACCGACACACATAAAAACATGATCGCCCCCACAAACAGGACCGCCGGAGACTGAACATGACCGCCAGGAATTGAAACTTGACCGCTACGACAACCAGGCTAAGTTTTATGACCGGTCAATGTTGACAGTGCAGGCCTACACAGATCATACAATGGGGCTGTATTCGTAAGCAGGCGTGCGTTCAGTAACGCTAGGACCTAGCTAAAGTCTAGACAAAGTGACGCGTTCTCATTTGAAATGCACGGCAATATCTCACGTAATCTCGCGAAGTCTTGCTTTTTAACGAGATCATAGCGTTACTGAACGGGAGGCAGGTCTTATGCTGATTAATCCACTAAAATCTTTAATGCGCTACAGGACACTTCGTTTTGTAAAACGCGCCGCTTTTGAGCTTTACTTCACCTGCGGTATGTGAATTATAAACGATTGAAAGAAGGTCAACATTTAAAACTTATAGATCTAACCAAAAACCAACGACGTTGCACACTTTTGAGCTAAATAATTATAATTTTATTCATTGCGTAAATTTTAGAACAAAATGAAACTCATTTTTTCCAATGTGACGTTTTAGTCAAGTCAACAAACGGGCGTTATGGTTCTCGGTTACAACTAGCCTTGGCGCGGCAAAGCTGTATACTAAATATACTGCACTCTAATTCTGGAGTTTTCCCATTTATTAGTTACTGTTATTTCAATAATATGTTAATTCTTTAAAACTTGTAATTCATGATTGCGCATTTCGAAATGGACGATTTTCAACACTGTGTAACGCAGGAGACGTCATCATCATCATCGTCGTCGTCGCCATCCTGGCGTTTCCACCAGTTCCCAATCGTTCTCGACATCGTAGAGCAAACCAGTCACGCCACACCATCATCTATCTTTATTAGTGATTGCTTTCTCGACCGAAGATTCCGATAATGCCTTTGTTCTCTAAAACATCCCAAACCTCTGAGTTATTCATCGAGGGCTGTAAGCAAACAACAATTCACAGTTTTGTCTACGCAATAATGAAGTGTAATTACAAAGTCCAATTAGTGGATAACAACATAAGAAGGTATTTACGACCACTGGCAGGCAAACAGTAGAGTGACTCGACTTTGTAGTGGCCAGTCATTTAATCTTTACCACACCTTCACATCTCACGGATTTGAGTCGCTTTAGTTGCCATATCTTGGCAATGAATAATTACTTATTCTAAACCATTTATGAATCACACGTGATCTTCAAATCTCGTACATGGTGTTTAGATGGGCAACTTTGTGAGAATGCTTGTGTGTTCAGATGGGCAACTTTGTAAGAATGCTTGTGCGTTCAGATGGGCAATTTTGTAAGAATGCTTGTGCGTTCAGATGGGCAACTTTGTAAGAATGCTTGTGCGTTCAGATGGGTAACTTTGTAAGAATGCTCGTGCGTTCAGATGGGCAACTTTGTAAGAATGCTTGTGCACTCATGTAGGACATCTGATTAGTAGACAGATCTGCTGCTTCAAACCAACGCGAATAATTAGCAAAGTTTGCTAGTGTTTAACACTAATATGCTCTGGCCAGTCACGTGAGATCCCCGTGGGTGGCCAGCGTGACCACAATTCAAGCCCTTGAAGCATACGCCATATAGACGTCTCACAAAAAGAAGGCAATTCTGTTTTTATTTTTCGAAATAGTTACATACATTATACATAATTGTTTCATTCCTTTTTCAGTCGTCCATATTACGAGAAACGTTTATTGAGAACAGCGAATCTGTAACTGCGTGTTGGATGAATTGTTCTTGATATATTATTCCACAATGACACAACACCGGGCAACTGAAACAGAAATGAAACAGCAGCTCCGGATTATCCAGCTATAGCCAGCACACCTGAGCGATCTCTACACATCAGAGGAGCCCCGTCTCGTCGACGCAAGAGCCTCGATCTCCTTGTTATGCTTGCGTAATCCTAGTGGCGACCGGGCAGAGGGTGAAAATCGTGGCTAACAAACAGGTGACATTTTTGACAGCAGTAGTACATGTAGGTCAAAGAATCTGGCAACCAGCGCTAGAGAGCTCGAAAATTGTGGGGAAGGGGGCAGCTAAAATTACCCGGACTGTCAAACGTCTTAAATAGAAGTAAGGGGGATGGGAAACCTTAATCCATGCAGCACTGTTGGCAAACAGTCAGTCCGTGGTCGTCATATTCATTGCCATTCCTTCGTAAGCCATCCACAAGCGTGCATTTTGTTACTGATATGTGCGCCACGAGAGGTCTCCACATGTACCCAAACGCGGTAAGATGAAAAATTTGACATCACGGGCGGCNGGGGGGGGGGCTACACCCCTATGGTGCGGGCCGCCCATGCCCAGCACTGAAACAAGTGGTGCACCGCCCCTGACATTATCTTGTAATATTGCGCATCAAAAACGATGTCAATAGACCACTTTGCTAGGTGTTATTTCTGTTGTTTTCTTGGCTGGTAAATATTCCAGTCTCGATTTAAATATCCATGAAAAAACAACGTCCAGTTCCACAAGCTGTTGCGGGGCAGCTGTTGAGCTGGTCTCGCCACGTGGTGACTCGATTCATTCACTGTGTATTCACACCTCTGTGTGTGACAGTATTCTAAACAAAGGAGTGTGCAATTAACTTTTGCACGGGTGGGCTTGCATGGGAACGTACTTGTTAAAACGTCAACTCACAACCAATTTACCGATATAAGTTATGCAGTGATGCAGTCTCCGATTCATTCAAGGTTGAACCTCGCCTATACTCATCAGCAAAATGAGGGCGCAACTAACTTTTTTNGGGTGTTGGTGGTATCAGGGGAGTGACAAACCCCCAATAATTGTCGATTTAGTTGGCCCTGTGCAAGCCAATGAAAAATTTGGGCGAAGAGGTCCATTCAAATAAGTGTCCAATTTGATTGTTCTTGTTCACCACCTAAAACAAACATTAATTCAATAGTTATCCAGCAAAACAAATTATGCACCGAAATTTTCCGTTCGTACCACTATGGAAAATGACTTCACCAAGCGCCCTATCAAGGCATGCAATTTTTAAGCATGTTTGTTTTATTTCCATGTTTAGGCCGTCATTAAAAGGTGCTGTCTCTTCCTGAAGATCATAGTAGTTGAACTGCGGCTACAAAATAAGCGTTGTCAAGTGATAGTTTGTCCTCCGGAAATTGTGATCAGTCTCCCCTAACGACATCTTCGATCTGCCACGGTTATTCCACATGGTTAATAGATTTATTCCGTCAAACAAAATCAGAATAGTTTGTAAATACCCGGGTTGTTGCGGTGGACAGTATTGTTCATCCATGAACAACCCTGCCCATGTGGCACTTACTGAGCCCCAACACAACGCTCCTAACTACAATAATTATCTCTTTATGATCGACATATGTCCCGGATAATAGATAAATGATACGTGCGTCGCAAGCTCGTTACCAGAGATGAAAGGAGACTGATGTAGGCGATATAAAGTCATTTATTATGACTAGTACAATTACAATAAAATGAATACAGGTAAATAAGTATAATAGGTAATCTCTGGTAAGATGGGCAATAAAAAGCGCCGGCCCCGTGGAAGTACGAGAGAATGACGAAAACTGGGAGGAAGAGGGTGGGAAAATTGAATGAGTTTTGACGTACGACAATGTGGCCGGAACAAGGTGAACTGAAAGAGAGGTTACAATAACAAAGAAAAACGCCCCTAAAGACACGTGACAATCGTCAGCCTATAAGAGCCAAGAGCTGACCAAACTCGAGGCACGTGATAACAACAGACCAATGCGAAGGCTGGAAAAACGTCGTGTAGTCCTGCACAAGGGAATAATGGAAAAGACCAAGATGAGGGGGAAAAGGAGTAAGGCGAGTCCATATGCTCACATAAATATATTTACGAGTGAAATACCATTTATGATCGACATATGTCCCGGATAATAGATAAATGATACGTGCGTCGCAAGCTCGTTACCAGAGATGAAAGGAGACTGATGTAGGCGATATAAGGTCATTTATTATGACTAGTACAATTACAATAAAATGAATACAGGTAAATAAGTATAATAGGTAATCTCACTCCGGCTGGTCTGCTCACTCAGCTTGTCCGGAACCTGCTTTGCAGGTTGTTATAGCCCAGTTGGCTGTTTGGTGTACCCACTTGGTACTTTATGTGATATTTGCCCATTCAGCAGTTTGTACCCATTTGGTACTTGTTATTGAATTTGCCGTTTTGCTCGACCCACTTGGTAGGCAATCGCCAATACCCATTTGGTACTATGCTAACACCTGTGCCACTTAGTATCCGATACTCAGTTACACATTGGGTATCGTACATGTAAATGTGTGTGCTATCTGTAATTAAGGAACCCATCTGATTCCTTCGGTGAAACATTTATTTGTAGAGCTGTGTAATATTTCAGTTAACAGCTTTATGCTAAACAAATAGAACACTTTCCAAAATGTCAGAAATAGTTTTACAAATATTTAAAAAAATGACTAACACAAAAGTTTAAAATGTTTTAGCCTGGTTATATGGTCGTATTCGATCAACTGCCCTCACTGAATACACTTTGTCAATTTACATGGGTCAAACGGATATTCGGTTCTGGTCTCCGGTTTTTGTCAATCGAGATCGGTGCGGTATTTCTTTAGTTGCTCACATTTTCGAAAAAGAACATCCGCATCTACTCATGGTTTTGCATATTATGGCGTGTCATACCTTGGTCACGTGCCTTTGTGCAGCTTAAAAAAAGCCAAGACATTGGTTGAAATTGATGCGGGAGATCGTTTGAGCTGGCGAGCCCCGGCATCAAAGTGAGTCGAGGGTACAGACTAGACCCAATTATGCTTTTAAGCCTAACAGAGTTTTAATTTAAGTAAATCATTGACCGTACGAGCAGGAAGGAAATTAATCATTGGAAAATGTGATTTCCGTTGATCTTTATCAAATGATTACGTAATGGTTCGCACAATATGTTACAGTTAATTAGTGTTTGTTAAATTAAACATTGACTCAACCATCTGTCATGTACATGGACTCAACCATTATGTACCATGGATTTGTTGTGTACATGTACAGCTCCTCTATTATAAACCACGCCTCAAGACGGTCCTGGTAAACCCCATCTCACTGATTCACAAACATGGCTCTCTGATCGCCTAACAATGAGCACGGACTCACAAAACACGCCTTACGCAGCTCACGGAACCCATGTTGTGTTTTGCGGTAAATGAGAAGTTTTTGTGAGTATTATCTTATTGATTACGCAAACGTGTTTTGAGAGTCGTATTTGTGAATCTGTGAAATGACTTCATTGGACTTTTGAGCCTTGCTTATAGGTGAGAAACTACGTTTTTTTTCTAATACTAATATTGTGATGTTGTGTGGATACACTTCAAAAATTACACAAGACTGAGAGGCTACTGACCTCATCGATACACTTTGTTGGTGCAGCCTAGTTAGCAGGCGTGCATTTCATTTAAACAACCATAGCAGCGTGTCATACTTCGTGCCTTTAGACACTGATACATGTATGTGGTGGTGGGCTTTACGAGCCCTGTACAAAGCATCGAATGAAAGCTCGCGCGACTGGAATGGCATTAGAGAAAAAAATCAGCATGCCAGTTAAGGATTCCAGCTCACTCCGTTTTATTCGTTTTTTGTGGACTAAGGCTGATAATGTGAAGCGGAGTATGACTTTCTTGTCCGATATTCTTAGTTGTTGTCGAACAGTATCACGTCCAGACCCAAGAATGTCAGTTCGGGGGAAGGACCAGCTGTTTTGTCTGTGGCAATTGGTACACCGACTTTGCTGTAGAGAGTTGTGAAGTGCCGGGGCCATTAGTGTCTTGCAAATGTTTGTGCCAGGCGGCCCAACAAATGTAAAGTCGTCAAGGTAGTGGTTCAATGTTTTGTGTCCCGATCGATCCTCTACGGCCCAGTTTAGTGCTGTTGAGAATGTTTCGAAGAGGTAATATGCTAAAGAGGCGCCGAATGGGAGGCATTTGTCGATGAAGTAGTACCACTGGTGTTGGTACCCTAAAAGGTCGAAGTCGCCTGGGTAAATTGGTAAAAGTCGGAAGGCTGACTTAATATCCATTTCTGCCAGTTGGGCACTCGTGCCAGAATGGCTAACCATATCTATAACCTTATCAAAGCTTGCTTTATGCAGTCAATCATTGAATTTTTCTTTCTAATACCTATAGTTTTAGAACTATGCATCAAGCCATAGATTTGAGAAATAAATGTTTTCTGATTTTGTGAGGAAATGTAGAATATTTGTGTTTTGGTCCTTAACTCTGTGTGAAAGCAAAAAATACAATAGTTGCGATGTTATTCCAATTTCCACTTTTCCTTGTACAAAAGTAGGAGTGTGTACAAACATGGAAGTCTTGACACAACGTTACTTCCTCTGCAGAAGTGTTATCACACTCATCGGTTACGCTGGGAAGTTACACTATGACGTCAGTATATTTGGTGTCTACGTCACTGGATGGTCCGCTATATTTACAAATCAATTCCATTCGAAACATCAACTAACCTGAACAAATGACAAAGGAACACAAAATCAGTTACATAAGTGGACTGTTTCTTTACTGTAAAATATCAATAAGCGATTGCTAAGAGTTTTCAAACGTAACACAACCGATATCTCTTACGGATGCAGCGAATGTACATTTTTTAAAGAACATAATTGTAATTTTGAGTTCTTGTAAAACTCTTAGGGTTTGCCTCCAATACATGTACTTGTGTGTGAATTGGTTAAGCCTAAGTCATAAGTGTCCTCTCCACAGATTGTGTACCATTCCGTACGTTTCTTTTTAAGGCGGCTGAACGAGAATCCACCGTCTGTAGACCGTTCTTATAAGTTCGCAGCCAGGTTGAGAGTCTTGTTCAAGATTTTCAAGAAAGACTTACTAAAACTCAGAGATGCTTAGAATTGTCTAGAACAAACTGCAGCCAGTTAAATACTCCCACTTGAATGTGCCAACAGTCGTTAGATATTCCCTACCAATGGTATGAGAGGGTTGTGGGATGCAAATGTATGTGCCGTGCTAGCACAAAAGATCGCCCTAAGCATGGCGTATGAAGGTACCTACGCATCCTTACGGAGATCGCAAGAGCAACTGCCGACTCATCACACGATCGCACAGTAGGCCTACTTCGTTTTCTTGTGAATCTAAAAACGTCCGTATAGGTTTTCATAAGATAAATGCCACAAAGCCCCTGCTCCCCCACGAATATCCGAAATTCGTAGGCCTGGACGTTTCGTACGATTAGTCGCCGTAAGAAGTTTTATAACAAGCTTAAGAATCCAAACCCATAGTAATTGACGTGGGAAAATGTCACTACTTATGAACAGGCATCCGCAGTCTAAACTAAAAAAAACTAAAAAACAACTAATACATATAGTTTCTAAAACTCATTCGAGTAATATTATGGAAATTCTTGTGCAGGTATTGAGTTCCAGATTCTTTCATTACCAGGAAACATTTTAACTTAAGAAAGTGCATCTTCAAGCACCAGACGACAACATACCTTCCCCACTCGTAGCGAACACTTTCATTTGACTATAAGTGTATATCAACCAAATAACACTTTCTACTCTAGAATCAACAAATCTCAGAACTCGTTCTGATGTTAACAAATTGGCAGATGACATGAACAATGCCCTGACCAAGTCACTAGATATTTCCTGCCCCAAACGCTGTATTAAGGTCACTGGGAAACCAAAACAACAGATTTGGTGGACCAAAGAACTGGCAGCACTTCGGGGTAAGGCACGTAAATGTCACAGAGCGGCAATTCGGACTGACACTGACGAGGGCTGGGGTGCATATCATCTTGCCTATCGTATATTTGAGTCCGCCACACGCAAAGCAAGGAGTAATTCCTGGATGAACTTCTGTCAGCAAACTAACAGCCTCTCTGTATCTGCAAGGCTGGCACAATTGCTTAAGAAGAACCACTCCTCCAGACTCGAGGTCATTAAAAAAGAGGATGGCTCATACACACGCTCCGCTGAGGAAACACTCGAAGTCATGATGGGTAAGCACTATCCTGATAGTGTAAAACTGTCGAATCAATGTTCTGAAGTGACGGACTCCGAGAAGTGTGAACCATTAGCTTATGGAGATGTTGAAAACATAGCCACACCCAGTGGCGGATTAAGAGGGGGCCAAGGGGGCCATGGCCTCCCCTAAAATTCTCCCGTATCAAATTTAGTAACTTGGGGTGTAAGTGTCTGACGGGAAAATTCCTGGCTAATACTCTGCCCCGCCCCCCAACTCACAATCTTGGATCCGCCCCTGGTCAAGGTTTTGCAGCACTAGCTGCAACATAGAACAGACAATACGTAGTACGTTTTGTTTCAGTAGACTTGAGTACGTGCGGCCGAAATTAATAAAGTGATTAACTCGAACCAGTCTTCAGTCTATCGTCGCACCGAAAGCTACTAAACACCGGTGAGCGATAACCTGTGTTCGCCCATCCACGGAGTAAATCGCGTGTCCATTATAAAATTTGCAAACAGATGCGTGCCGGCTAAGCACCTCAAGGCTTGGAATTTTCCGCGGAAACGCGGATTTCCGCTTTTTTCGTTTAGCCCCTCCGCGTATTTTCGTTATACTTCCGCGGAAAAAATCGGATTTGCCATAAAATCATCGCGGCAAATTGATGTCTCACCGCGGCGTTGCCGACGGCTCGAAAACGGAAACTGCTCTTTATGTTTCGGAGGAACGAAAATTGTAATTGCGGATCACAGGCGCTCGAATTTCCCGATGACTCGTAACCATATACAAGAAACATGCTTTCCTAGTAGTGAGTGACGTCAGAGGCAATCGAGGAACAGATACAGTAAATTCAAGCGCCTGTGTCTGGGATAGCGTAGTTCATCAATGGCGTCTGCATTTGGTATAAAATCGCGGCGACAAATAGTGCGATTCTGCTGTCAAAAAGGCGTGGAGCGTGGAGTAGACAGAGTATTTCGTAAAAAAGTGGATAAAAAAGGTCAATGTCTTCAAAACAACATGCGTCAAGGTTTGTGGTCTGTAAACTTTGAGAGAGGAACAATTACGGAGTGCGTGGGCGAGTCGCCTCGGAGGATCGACTGAAAACGATGAAACACCAGAAATAACAACGCTCCCTGAAAGGAAATTCAACGGTAACCGATTATTCGTTGGATTGGAATCGTGGGGTGTGAGTGATGTATGAAATTCTTTTGTTTGATCCCACATGCACGCCCGTTGCCGTTGGCTGCTAAGCCCTACTGAACTAAGGCCTGACCGCTTTGAGTGCAATTTTCTACGTGCCGCCGAAACGGGATACAAAGTGCTATTTTCGTTACTGCAAATGCGTTTTAAATTGCCTTTTATGTATTTCAATTTATTTTGACATTTTTCGTGTTCTATTTTGTGACTCGAGTTTTGCAATTTTAGAGAAGTGATCACGTGACAGATTCTGAATGATCTGATTGGTCTAAGCCATTGTTTACAAATTCTGCCTGACTATTTCAGTGTCCTGATAGAACTTTATTTCTTATGTCTCATAGTTTCTTCTACACCAGCGTGACTTATGAACAATTAACTCCTGTAATTACTGTTTGAAACTGAAAAGTTTGGCCAACTTAGGATTGTGATTGATGCATTCTATAAAGTATGTTGTTTTTGACTTTCATTTTTCCATGCTAACAGTTTCGGTATGAGCCACAGGTTTTCGTCTTGACTTTTTTCCATTTGCATTGGAATTAAAATTTTTGTTGGAATTAAATGTGTACGTATTTCAGGCTTTCTAGATAATCTATGGATCAATTTTCATTTTTTTTTTGTAATTTTGTATCGTAATCATAAGAATTGAAAATAATTTTATAGGTCTCCTTCAGTGCAGCAAATCCAGAATAAGCTCCTGCCACTCAGACTGCAAATTTTTCATCATTATCGCTATTTTAATTTTGATTTTAAAAAATGGTTTTTGTTGCATCTAATTGCCTTCATTGTTGTTGCTGAAATAGATGTCAGAACTGCTTAAGATGAGTGCGTTTTGCCGACACGACATAGTAACTTTCAATCTGTTGAGGTATGGTTTAGATTGATATGTGTATTTAGGGCCGTAAAAATGTCCTCTTTTTTGTCATGGGTCATTCCAAGCCCTGGTACCTTTTATGAATAAAATGAATAAAAAGACGAATACAGACGGCAAACCCATATTAAAACCGCACTTTCTTGTTTTTTCTTTTCATTCTTTTATTCATATCATGACTACAGTGCAATGAACGTTAGTTTTTCATAAGCTTATTAATTCACACATTCCGATGAGAAAACCAACCAGTTTCCTATCTTAAGAGTGCAGTTCACTTCAGACCAGACAAAAAGCCATAAATGGGTGATACACTCTATGTCACGGATTTGGATCATACTATGCGTTGCAGTTTACTTTCTTATGTTATATTATTAAGATGTAGTTTAAACAATTCCTTCTCTGATAAATAATTTAAAAGTCGCGCACATCAGTTTTCGCTCAATATCAGTGTCAAATTTTAACATGAAATCTCATTTTTGTGGTATTGTAAAAATTATAGAAGCTGCTGGACAGTGAAATAGTTTGTGTAATGGATTAACTCATCCATGGTCTCAGTAATAATAATAAATAGAAATTGGAAATATTGCCTGAAATTTCTGAGGATAACGGGGTGAAAGTAGCAAAAACACAGAAAACAGATAACAATTCTTTACCCAGCATTGTGAACAACAATTTCTGGGAATAGCATTTCAAGCTTTTTACATGACGATCCTTGGAAAGAACGCAAACAGAAATGCAACTATTATGTCAGTTGAATTGAATGCAATCAACCTTGTGTAGTACAATAGAACGTCTGTATTCATAAGTATTTATCGGATAACGATCCTTTAGCCTGCATTGAGAACAACAACTCCAAGGCACAGTTTTCAAGCATTTTTTCATGACGATTCTTGGAAAGAGTGTAATCTGAAACGCGACTGTTGTGATGTCGGTTGAATTAAATGTAACCAACCTTGCATGTATTTATCTGATAACGATTCTTTACTCTGCATTGAGAACAACAATGTCGAGGCATAGTTTTCCATGCATTTTTTCATCACTTTTCCTGGACGAACGCAAACTGACACGCTTCGGCACTCAGTAACAGTAGCATAGAATATGCATTTGAAAACTGCACTCGTCAGATATTGTCACTCAACAGGAGATGTTTGAATGCATTATATAGGACTTTTATTCGCCGTTATTATGGAAATCAAGCATATTCTCGTGTCTCTCATTAATGTCGGGAAGGCAAAGAATTTTAGATCACGCATCCACGGGTATTTGTCCAGTTTATAAAACTTTCACGCCGGTGTTGCAGCCCTCAGCACAACACTTAATACTTCGTTAGCATAGGAAGAACGAATAGAGTAGTGCAACCGAGAAAAACCTGTTCAGAATCAGACAACAACAAATAACATGTGAAACTTCAGTGGCTCGAAAACGAAAGAGCAAATGTGCCTGACGAATTTTTACGGCATTGTGGGTAAATACAGCTAGATTCGAGTGTCCGGGACGGACCTATTGCCATGAACCGCAAGTATATATTACTAACTGTGTGATTTAATTTTACTAGTTGTGTGTACTTCGATAGTACTGTTAACAGCGGAAAGCGATCGAGAAACAATGCTAAGAAACTTCAGCACGGGCATTTTACTCAAGTAAATAACCCCGGCATAAATCTTGAAGGTTACTGAAGTGATAGGCCTACACTGACTTATTCAGTTCTGACAGTGGCGTTATTTTGAACTCGGGAGACGATTTGTGTGCGTTAAAATATTGCTTTTTGTTATCTATAGAATTTACAAAGGATTGTAGGTGATACTCAAACATTAAACTAAGGCCGTAAGTTATTTTTAGAAATGCCATTGCTTGAGAGAACGCTTGTTAGCTGTCTCGCCGGTTTTCGGATGTAGCGCAGCTTAGACAACTCTAAAAAAGTTTCTCAGCTACTTTGAAATTTGAACACACATCTTATCCGAGTACAGAGATTTTATCGCTTACTTCTCTCCGAGCCAGTTCTAAATGTCGCCTTGTCTTTTCTTTTACGCTGGCATTTTCCCCCGTGATAATTCTACGTTTCAAACACTCAGTGACGCCTTGCTACGCGAGGCTACCTAACTTTATAAGCACCTCCTTGTAATGGTCACGTGACACAACAACTCATTTTTCTGACTCCGGCAAGTGTGCAAAAAAGCCCATTAACTGGTCCAGTTTCATAAAGTTTACGTAAGCAGTCGCGGATTTAGGGGGGAGGGGACAAGGGGGCAATGATTCCCCCTAAAATTCTCCCACATTCCATTTGGCAGCTGGGAGGTGCTAATGTCTGCCCTGTCCCCCCAACTCAAAATCCTGGATCCGCCCCTGACACCACATCTCGTGGAGTTGGCTGTAAAGTCTAAACCATGGAAGATCCCAGGACTAGACATGATATGTCCTATAATGCTACAAGAGGCTGGGATACCACTATTCCAAATACTCACAACGACCTACAAAGCCAGTCTTAGACTAGGTTATGTCCCCAAGACTTGGATTGAAGCTAGGGCAGTCTTCATTCCTAAACCAGGGAAGAACTCATACCTTTTGGCTGAATCATTTAGGCCTATAAACTTAACATCCTTCCTTCTCAAAGGACTGGGATGGCTCATTCTGTGGCATCTTGATAAACAAGACATACAGAACAAACTTCAGAACAACCAGTATGCTTGTAGGCCTGGCTTCTCTACGGAGACTGCTCTACATCATCTGGTTGCTAGACTGGAAAGGGCTGTTTTTAATAAACAATTTGCCCTCTGCGCCTTCACTAATCTTGTTGGTGCTTTCAGCAATATTAAGTATGACGCGATCCGAGTTGCACTAAACCACTTTAAAGTGAATAGGTGTCTTACCAGGTGGATCATGCGCGGAAGTCAATCTGTGACTGCTTGTCTAGACGATGTAAGTGTGGCGGTTCCCATCACCAGGGAACACCTCAGGGTGGCGCTGCCTCACCCATCCTCTTTAACATGGTGGATGGTCTGCTTCGACAATTATCTACTGACATGGGTCCAAGCTTGTATGTTCAAGCCTATGCAAACGATGTTGTTCTTAGTGTGTCTAGCATCGATCCTGACACATGTCGCTATCTTGCTCAAAGAGCACTGAATACAACAACCACATGGGTTAAGTCAGTTGGCTGAGAAATTAGTGGTAGCAAAACAAAGGTGATTATGTTCACCTGGAAGCTTAAATGGTTAATGCGGCCTTTAACGCTGTGGTAAACATCTTGATCTTGTAGACAAGGCGACTTATCTAGGTGTCATTTTACACCATCGTCTTTCCTGGACCCCGCATATTACAAAAGCCAAAACTGCATTGGTGAGATGCAGTCGTGCGGTGGGTAAAACTTGGGGGATGACGCCCAAGAATATGTTTTGGACTTATACTACTGTTATCCGACTTTTAATGTCATATGCTGCGTCAGTATGGATAACAGCGTTAAAACAGATTATCAACAAACTTAGGCAGCTGCAACGTCTAGCTTGTTTGTGCATTACCTCTGCTTTTCCAGGAACATCTTCTGCAGCCCTAGAAATGCTAATCGGTCTACCACCATTGTACATATACCTTGAGGGTGAAGCTGCATGTGCTGCACTTCGTCTCAGATATAATGGTCAGTTGGTGAAAACTAACGAAACGACACCGTTGCACACAGAAGCCACAGGAATGTTTGCAACAAGCTAATAGCCAAGACTGGGCAACTATGGAACATGCCCAATGATGTCCAGGTTATAGCTTTAAATCATAAAAACAATTTCTTCACGGAAATTGGTGACGGATGGCCTACCGCAGAACACAAGAATGAGGTGCTTTGTTATACGGAAGGCTCTAAACTAGAAAATGGCCAGACAGGTGCTGGAGTCTATTTTCCAAGCCTTCCTGTTGCAGATGTTGAAAACTGGGTATCGCTAGCCAATCTTGCCACGGTGTTCCAAGCTGAGATCACTCCAATTAATAGAGCCACTCAACTGGCACGACAATATAACACCGAGCTGGGCAATCAGCCAATTACCATCTTCTCAGATAGCCAGGCAGCAATAAAAGCCCTAAAGAAACCAAGGGTCAACTCTCGTTGTGTTAATGCTTGTATTAATGAGCTTTTAAAACAAGCTTGCAATTGAAAGAACCGTAAATATACACTGGGTCAGGGCCCATGTGGGAATTGATGACAATGAGAATGCAGACAGACTCGCAAAGATAGGAGCAAGCGTTCTACATTTTGTGCCTGAACCTGCTATACCGGTATCTTACGGATGCTGCAGGATGAGTATACGCAACTGGGTGCATACCCAGTCAGCAGCCCAGTGGGCATCACTTTAAAACTCCTGCAGAGAGACCAAGGAGAATTTTCCCGACGTGATCAAACCAAAAAGTTCGAAAAACCTTCTGAATCCAGATAGATTGGGCATAAGACACGTCATTCAAATTTTGACGGGCCACTGTAACCTAGCTCGACACAGACACATTACTGGGCATATGGGGAGCCCAGTGTGTCCGGAGTGTGGTACTGACGTAGAATCCCCTAAACATCTGGTAGAGTCTTGCCCAGCTTTTTATAGGTTAATGAGCAACCTACTGGATGGCACTGTTACATGCCTACAACATATACTCACTTTACAAAAACGTTTTCAATGTGACTTCGGATACGTTTTAAGGTTTATGGAACCCAGGCCTGTTTGCTTGTTTTATTTACATTTACAAATATTATATGCATTATTTTGATTATTCATAAAAAAAACCCCTCATGTTAAATATCGATCGCCGATGTGTGTGTATGTGCTCAATAACATGTGCAGCGCAACACAGAGGTGTCATTCACATGACACGCACTATATAATAAGTTTGATGAACATCGCAGATCACTTTCAAATACATTTCCTGCAAACTTTTTCAAAGATAATGCAAACATTGTACTCTTGTTATAGTCGACGGTCATCTTGTGACAGAAAATGTTACATCGGTAATACTACAACTTGTGACAGATATTAATGTCGATTTTTCAGATGGCAACTTCATACTTTATGCCGTAAACGGCAGGAGTGCTGCCGCCATTTATCCATTGAAGATTTGATTCACTGGTAACTTGGTAACAGCCGGTCACGAGACTGGCACGCAAAAACGTACCATTTAGCGGGAACCGGGTTTGATACGATGTGGGTAATCGATACACAACCGGTTACTCTCCCCTAAGCCGTACTGGATCTCGGTGGATACAACCGGCTAACCAGGTGGTCCAAAATACAAGACATCATACCAAAAAGCAATGTTGGTTTGATTAGTGTGTAGCATTTCTGTATATAGCTTGGATTCGGTATCAAGGCCTAGTTTTTAAGATAATGAATTCAATGAAAGTAATCCACTGGCCCCCTTTACACACTCACGCACGCACGCACCCACTCACGTACGCACGCACGAACACGTATTGTATCGGTTTGAAAAAATTGCGACGAAAAAAGTACAGTTCAACATCTAATACAGTACATCTCTGTTTCTCTGCATGGACTAGGAACTTGGCTGCATTGATTATGTAATGTGAACTCATCAAACTACCAAAAACAAGTGCTACACCTATTACAGCAATTGGAATGTTAAACTTCCGTCGAAGATCCTCATGCAAAGGGCAATACAAGAAATGGTGTTCACTCTTAATGACGCTCATCTCACAACTCTCAAGGGCATAATTTTTCCTCACCTGAGATTCCTAGATACCGTCCCATCGCAACCATCAGCAAGTGATTAGCAAATCCAATTTCGCCAGTGTTTTTCTGTGAATAGCAATTTTAAGCTTGAAGCATTTGAAGCATGAGAGTCGGCTTGAATAATCTCTATACATTTAACTTGCCACATGTAATGTTCAACGCTGTTTAGAACGCTTAAAAGTACAATCTCATTTGCAACTCCTTGGGAGCACCAAACAACTCTAAAAAGATACGCAAATAGAATATTTTTAACTTGAAGTGCCCAACGATATTTACCCAATTTAGACATTTCGTATTGATAGAACAGCACATTTTAACATATATGTACTTATTTTCCGAGCACTTCAAAATTTTAAACCAATATTACCAGTTTTAGTATCTATCTACATGTTGATCGAAAGGAAATCTCATTCCCGCAGACCGTTAATATTGCAAAAGTAAATTGAATGTCTCAATACGGGCTGCCTCAGAGAAAATCCAACGGGGCTCTTTACTTCCTTAATATCATGACCAATTACTTTGTAAGTGTATTGGCTTTTACCGCAGCAGCCCTCATCAATACTGGTTTACAGAAAGCTTGTGTGGTTTGCCTCCTAGTCTATGTCTGTACATTACACAGGCCGTTGCTCTGTGACAGCGTAGATAATAGATTAAAGATTGGAAACACCTTCATAAAAAGAGCTCAATGGATAGAAAATGGAGAAGGTAACTTCAAATATTTTGGCAACTTGGAAAAAAGGAACTACAAGAAAAAATGTATTACAGAGCATACAGGTAATAATGAACAATTTATTAGAGGCCAGGGCTTAATAAGGAAGGACATATACGATTATTGCTCTAAGTTGTATAGCAGTGATAATAGCAATTTGGAAACAAATTTAAATTTTCTCAATATGTTTGAATTGCCCGACACTCTATCAGTCAATGATACTGAATTTCTAGATAGGGATTTTACACAAGCTGAATTTTATGAAACTTTAAAAATACTAAGAACAACAAATCGCCAGGAACGGATGGTTTGAGTTATGAGTTTTATAAATGTTTTTGGGAAGAAATTAAGGGTCCTCTTTTTGAGTCTTTTGAATACAGCCTTTAAGTTGGAAGTTTGTCTCCCTCACAAAATAGAGGAATTATAACTGTTATACCTAAGTCTAAAGATGACTCAGAATTACAGTCATTAGATTTCCGGAGACCAATAACATTGTTAAACATTGATTACAAACTGTTAACCAAAGTTCTGACGTCACGTGTAAATACTTGTATACATCAGTTGATACATATTAATCAAAGTGCTGTTAAAGAGAGATTTATTGGTTACAATATAAGAATAATTGAAGATGTTATTGCATATACAAAGTTAAATAAAGTTCAAGGCCACATCCTATTTTTGGACTTCAAAAAGCGTATGACAAAATTGAATGGAAATTTATTCATAAGGTTTTGAATGCCTTTAATTTTGGCCCCAATTTAAAAAAAATGGGTTAACATTCTCTATAACAACCCCATTTCCTGTGTGATTAACAATGGCTTGTCCACTGACCACGTTAAACTTAAAAGAGGTGTCAGACAAGGAGACTCATTGTCAGGTCAGTTATTTTGTTTATGTGTCGACGTAATGGCGAATTATATTAGAAAAAGTAATTTAATTAGAGATATTAATATTGAAGGATATGAATTTAAGATATTGCAGTATGCTGACGATACAACAATATTTCTTCAAGACAAGACATCGGGTTCTAATTTACTAGACTTCTTTCAAAGTTTTGGGGAAGTCTCTGGACTAAAGTTAAATCCAAATAAGCGTGAAGGCCTCCATCTTGGCAAAGATAAAGAATGCAATGAAATTTTGTATAACTTTAAATGGACTGGAAAGCCACTCAAATGTTTGGGCATATATTTTGGACACAATAAGGAAAGAAACAATGCTAATGGTTATGATGACAAAAATAAAAAAATAAAAAAATTAGATATATGGAAAAGCCAAAATATTTCCTTATTTGGAATAATTGAGGTGATCAAAACGCTTGCTATGTCCAAAATAATTTATGTTATGAATAGATTAGATATGCCTCTTAACAAACGATGGGAGATAAATAATATTATCCAGGGTTTCATATGGCAAAATAAACCCCTCAAGAGTTAGAAGAGTTATTGCTGTAAATAGCAGGGAAAGAGGGGGCTTAGCTGTTACAGATGTCAACATTTTGTATAAATCCTTGTTAATTAAATGGAATAAACGTTTTTAGAAGGAAAAAATAAAGAATGGGATATATTGCCTAAATATATTTATAGACAGTATGGAAGTTGTTTAATCTTAAAATCTAATTATGCATCAACTATTACAATGCTGGAATTGTTTTTGTTCAAGACTTATTAGATTTCGAAAATAAATTATTATCCTGGGAGGTTTTAAAGGAAAGATACAAACTAAGCAATTGGATAAAGTACATTGCTCTGGTCAAGGTAATGAAAATTTCAGATAGTCCGATTAATGATAGAGCCAATAGCATGCACGACTTTGCACCTGATTAGATTGATACGCCATGGACAAAAGATGTATTACTTTCCAGAGAGACATCAGTTCCTGATGTAGAACACAGTTTATTGGAATTATTTGTTGACCAGCAAATTAAACAGATTTATATTATGCATTTAAAACTGCTGCTCCAACCTCATTTGAAAAATTTTAAGTATTATCACATTCATAAAAAAGTTTAAACTCCTTTATTTTCTTATGGAATTCCCACAGCAGGTACATGTACCACTCTCTTCCTATGCACAACTTCAGCTTCCGATTACCGAGCAGAGGTGGCGCTGAACAGCTGCAGCCGCGGTCAATTTGAAGTTTCAAAAAATAAATTCTAGTGGTAGGCCAGGCTTGGGGTACTTGCATGTGGGCTCAGTGAATCTGGTTTGTTTGTATTTGTGAACATGTTGGGAATGCGAAAAGACCACTTGCTCGGTTGGAGCTGCACTCTTCACGATGGCGGCCCCATGTTCAATTGAAGGCATACTACAGTTGTTACAGGCTTTTGGCTGCCGACACGCACCCAAGTGGAGACGAGTCCTTATCTCACGTCCTTATGAAGAGTCTGAAAAAACAAAAGGTTCTTTGGCGTTCCCAATTCAAAAGCACTACTCATGATAACTAAAACTTAATTATGCTACAGATTTTTAATCGCTTAATTCACATCGGGAAAAAATACCGGCACACAAAAATAAGACCAAACCACCAAATTTGACAGTTTTCTCCCCAAATCTACTACATCCCTGCAAGTGCAAAAATCTGACAACAGATTTAGAATGCTCGTTCTCTCTAGATTTTGAAAATGTCGTAGTACGCCCTTACTAGCTACTTTTTTGGTGATTTCGATCTGTCTGACAGCCACCTGAAATCGCACCCGGTTTCTCAGTAAGCAGGCGACAGGGGTTGAAAGCAAACGACAGCCACCATTTTGCATGGAAAGTAGGTCATGGCTAAAAAATTTGGCTTTTCTCATTCAAAAACATAAGTAAATCAATTTCCTGGCAATTGTTTTCAACAAATTCCTCAAACCACCGGCCAAACCTGACACACACACACTGTATTTAAATTCTAGAGGACTAGAAAATGCCCTGTGGCTACAGCCTAACTGTTCAGTGCTACCATTTGAACATTGCTGGGTAGCGACTGAGACTGCTTGACAGTACTTTTGGACTACATTTTTTGCAATTTACAGGAAATTTACTTTCACAATCTGATGTTGACTTATGTCATGCATCGGCAGGAAATTGGTGGTCTTGGGGTGAAAAGTGTCTGTTTTGCGTTTTTTGTCCCTTTTTCCCAGCCTACCCTGTTTTTCAGTAGGAGTGAAAGGGACAAAAAGTACAGTACAGAATAAATTTTCTGCGCTCATCTGTAATGCTTATGATGGGAAGTTTTTCATTCTTTGCATACGGTTTTCGACAGAGTGACGAGGTGACAAGTCCATTGGTGTGTGTTCTGCTAGGCAAAACTGTTCTGTGCCGCTCGACGACGTACAGTACATGTACTTGCCGGAGGAAAAAAGTGCTTAACACCAGACGCCGCGCGTGATTAGTGACCTTCCGGTGGTCTCGGCTTGTGCGCAAGGTCACAAATTTTGTTCATTGAATATAAGTTGGCGGTCCATGCAGTTTAGATAATATCAGCTTATACCAACACAGCTAGGTCAGGCACAACAGAGAAGACTTAACCTGGTAAGAAAAATTTCCGTTAAAATGAAAAAGAATAGTCTAGCTTATTCTAACTTAAGTTTTCTACTAAAATATAATTAATCCTAGGATATTTCCAAATCATGTTACCTTGAATGACTTCTTAGTGTACATTTGATTTGACTTGTGGCGCTGACGTAATCCGCGCCCTTGTTACGAATAACAATTTTCTGTCAAGACTTTTAAGCTCGATAGAGTTTGGCTGTCAAAAATGAAAAAAAATCGGAGGCTTTACTTTGAGCACTTAGTGACAGTCCTGTGGTAAAACGCATGACAGAAATTCCCATACACCTAATTCTGCTGTTACAAAGAAAGAGAACTGTAGTTGTTTAGGATTCTTGAGAAAGAACTGCGATCACCAGTGTTTTCATGAGTTGAGAGCGTAACCACGCAAAGAGTCTCTAAAGAGAACGAATGTATTTGCTGGAACTTAATTGGCGCAAAGTTAGGTGGGGATCGTGGTCTTTTGACCACCCTGAATCCGCCACTGGCCTATAACGTAACACACAGCTAAAAGTATCTTTCTAACGCTATAGTGTTACATCTCGTGAAGACATCTTGAACAATGTAATTTCAGATTAATCGATTTTCGTTATCAACAAACAAGAAGTGCGATACTTGATCTTGCGTTCCTCGAAACACGCTGTGCTATTTTTTTCTTAGATCACATCCGTTACGAAGTACTTAAAACACGAGACACAAAAATAGTTTATTTGTTTATTCGAATGACACGTTAATTAAGTTTGGCTGCTCATTACGGTGACTTTTAAGTCACTGACTTGTTTAGTTTACACAGTATATGAATGTTTTAAGCGCAGTCAATGAAAAGAATCGTCCTTAATCAGCGTAGTTACAACTCTTGTACCTTGACATTTGTCAAGTCGTGTTATTTGAAAATCGATATTTAGCTATTTATGAGACAATGCTCGTAATCTTGGTGTTCGTTACCGATCAAAATTATTCACAATAGCAATGCATTAACGCTATAGATTTTCCGTGGCAATTTTTATGTTTGCTTTTGGGGAAGTTCTCAATCTCTCGCAATTACGTATATTTTCAGCAGTTCTCTGCTGACACCTGCTCGGAGGAACTCTTGGCACCTGTTCTTTTTCATCGTGTAACGTATAAGATATTGGTTTCGCAATAAGATATAACATATATTGGTTTCACAATAGCCAGCGTCGAATTAAAGACGTAATGAAAGAACGTTTTCTCACCGCCACGAAAGGAACGTCTGTGCACTGAAGCGGAAACAGAACTTTACTGATAGGAAGCGATTTTTAAAAATGACACCTTTCAGTGGCGGAACGGCGTTCATGTCTGATTTGGTCCTTAATTTTTTATTACCTGTAAAACAACACACTATTTTGCTACACAATTAAAAGTCTGTACGCGATTTTGAAGCAAATTTTCACCACGTCTCATTGAATACACAACGATATTTGGCATTTATTAATTTTAGACGTGGAAATTCTTTAAGCCTGAGAAAAACTCAAGTGAAGTTGATGCGCAATCGTTATTCTGAAACTTAAATAAATTAGAAGTTAGTGAATTTAGTAAGTATTTTTTCCTAAAACGAGATATGGCCTGCGGGCTTTCTAAATTCTGTACATGTACATTATGGTTTTTCAATAGTGAACGATAGCGAACTAAAGTTACTGCACGTTTACTGTTCATGTACCGCTGAAGACAACGCTGTCTTCAACCACCAACGTCTGGTAAGCGTGGTATGTCCATCGTCGTGCTCTGCTCTTTGATTCCCGATCTGAATATTGCTGATTTTCTTTGTAAGGGTTAAACAAAAACTCGTGTTTTAGCTCGAAAAGGACATTGGGTTAAGAGACTGGTGTAAGGGACAAGCGTCATTCCGTGTTCGTTGCCAAAAAGCTGGTCGACAGAACCGCGTAGTTCCCCGACAGTCGTTTCTGATAATCGTCATGCTGAGTTTCTGTTTAGATTTATGAGCACTAGAACAAATTGCTCTGTATATCAGTAAATTGCATAATATACACAATAATGAGTCATCCACTATGATGTAGAGTGGTACAGAAATCATTGAATGGATTAGCGTCTTCTCACCACTTATGAGGGCAATACAAAACCAAGCGACGCCATGCTGTTGGTATGTTCTGTTCAGTCATAATATTCTTGGATTTCCATGAACTCGATTTCTTGAACTCTATTCTGTGCTTTCACCCAACCGAGCCCTATTACCTTGGAAATGTCCTCACACAAAAACTCTCTTACTGCAGTAGCTGTACTTCCTGGCGCTCGTCAAGCGGAAACACTGGTGGACCGAGCGTCATAAGATAAATGAAAAATTAATGCGATAGCCTTGTTAATTTTCATCATGACTTCGGCACTACCCCGTTAAAGTTATTACAGCATCGAGACGTAATATTTGTCCAAACATTATAATATCGAATCAGTTGACATCTCGTTAATGGTGTGCATAAACAACGCAGTCTGCATAACTTCGGCTTTTCTCGGACCAAGAAAGTCTTACATTAAGAGAAATACTTATTTGAATATAAATGGTTTTCGGATTAGGCGCCAGTCTTACTGTAGCTGACGAAGAACGTTTGTGAGTAACGAGGGCGCCTGACGCGAACATTGACTTACAGTTCCAGCCAAGACGTCCAATTTATTTTATTTCAATATTGCTGATCGTGCATGATTTAACATCACTGATTCTAGGGATATTAAGAATTCACAACTCAGGGCACGATTACTCAATTTAAGTCCCGTCCACACACACGCGCACTTAGAAGCACATCAGGAACTACATGTAGTAAAAACACTCAGACTAGAAATACATAAGAACCCGGATGATTAATCTGTGTAGTGCCGTCCACCCACAGACTTGCCATAAAACAAGGTACTTCTGGAACGAGTTGTCGCTAGGTTTGGGCGCTACTTAAACTAACTGATTGCCCCACTTTTGACAGCTTACCCCACCTTATCGACGTAGGGTATTGTTCTAGGGTAAGTGAGGTTGCGCCACTTCTAATCGCCTCTCTGACCATAAACCCGGGACAAGGCCCAAGTGCCGCAGTTACATATAAACGGGTCATCCTTTACGCCGTATTCGCATCAGCAGTCTATTGTCCTCGCTGGTTTCCTGCGTGCCGCTAGGGGTCGATAGCCAGCACGCAGGTATCACTTAATTTTCTTCGGGAAATTTTTTTTACACTGGCGTTTCTGATTGGCTGGTCGAATTCTCAACAGGCATGAGTGATGGACTGAAGTGTAAATGTGGTCTGTTGTACAGACAAATCGGTTCTTAAAATTCATGTTCAGGAAATGTGAATCCTAGAAATTGTGGTTGCGCTTTTTTGGAGTGCATCTTTCTACTGTCGATGACTTTTGTTTACGATACTGTCCTGTATTCATACAGTATGAATACCGCAACGGTTAAATCAGCCAGATAGTGTTTATTGTACATATATGTGCTTCAAGCACACGGCTATTAAACATCTCTGCAGAAACGAAATAGTTGCTGCGTCGCCACTTGCAAAACAAGACTAAAAATCGTTCACAATTCGCCATTTTTTCACGGTGTTGTAAAGCTAACCAATGACTGCTGAGGTTACATCAACCAATGCTAAAGCGCGTGCCACTGCGTGATACATGTGTGCTGGCTAGGCACGTAGGGGACCAGCGAGTCTCTTGTCATGCACAAAGCGACAACCGTCGGATGGTGTGTGTGTGTGTGTGTGTGTGTGTGTGTGTGTGTGTGCGCGCGTGCGTGCGCATGTGTGTGGACGCTCCACTTAAAGCGGTAGTGCACAAGTTGTTCCAGGGTAAGTCTGATTGTGGACGGGACTTCATTCAACCTTTTCCGAGACACGGCGTTTTTTTAATCTTCTAAGAGACCGGGTTCTGTTGGTAAGTCGGCTTCTATGAAAGGAAAATGCAATCAGAATTTATCGTTATTAGTGTGGATAATACTACACAGATGATCTACGTGAAAAAATAATCCATACACTGGAAGTATAACTGTGGATATCCTCACGTTTCCTGGTATTATATTTTTTATGTATTGCTCATCCATTGTATATAAACAATTCGGTATTTAAAATTGAAATTCAACAGCGATACGACTGAATAATAACATGAAGATACACGGAAGACCGAGTCTTGTGAACATGTGTACAAAACCCGAAAAACGTGGTATTTCGATCACGGGCCCATAGGGTTCTCCACTCGCTCACAGCCCTGCACGGTAATTAGATGTACACGTAAAATTTATAATCAGACGTTAGTCCACTTAATCCGTAGGGCCAACACTATCACTCGCATTAACTCAAACTAATAAAAAACTTTAAAAATAAGAGATAATGCACTTAGGCCGATATAGGAATTAGTGAGGGGGCAACCAAAATGTCTTAAGTGCAACAAATCTTCGTGAAAGTCCTCAAAGCGATATTCAGACGCTCTTTTTTGGTACCAACCGGAGGGGATGCCTATTCGCCATTTCTGTCTACAATATACATGCTATTGTTAGACATGCGCGCTTGGATACGCCTAATTAGATCACGTGCTTCTTGATGATTTGTCAGATTTCGGCTGAGATTTTTGCGGTTATCTAAATATCATTTACATGATCGGGTCAAGAACACAGTTGATATGAGCATTATTTATTGCATAGTTCCAAGTTAATGGATTCTGAAGTCTACTGCTAAATACGTGCGCAATGACAGGTGAAATGATATAGACAATCTGTCTATGTATGGTATATATCATATCTATGAAATATATATAATAGCAACCAATATAGGCCTACAATGTATGATCTTCTGTATACTAGTACCTTAAGCGGAATTCTGTAACCAACCATCAAGGCTTCGAGAGGGCGCTAAAACGCCCCTCTATTCTACATGTTAGCCCCACCGTGCTATCGATTTGACAGTTACTAGTGTCAAACTACCACTCAGTTATACTTTAGCACCCTTCAAAAATTTCTCGAAAAATCTCGTATATCTCCTAATCCTGTGTCCTGACATGTAGGCTTCGCGTCACATCAGGACTGATAGGTCACAAACATTGGGCGTACAGGAATGAAAAAGGTACCCGTTCGACCAAGGGCTTACCTTAGCGCTGCTCGTACCGATTAGTCACGTGACTCGTTGTTTTGAATATACACCACAAACATTCTGTGAATGTTAAACTGTCGAAGACTATCAAAGCGTTTTTGTGATTATGCTGATGATGGTTCGTTATAGACTTTAATACCAAATGCAACTTGGAAGTCGCACATTTTCTTCGGCGCAGTTCTGTAGGGCTGACGGTGGCACGTTTTTTTCAAAACAAATTTAAATTTCACTCGGATGGTAGTGCGGAAATTTATTCTGTGTACCACAAAATCAAAAACGTTGTCAATGTTAGAATCAGAAATTTGGACCTATTGCTTAAAGCATATATCGTTACAATTAATTGTTTCAGTGGGCTAAATGCAATATCACCGGGATTAAGCGCTTACAAAAACAACTGACGAATTGCTTGGAAAACAAAAATCCGCACTGTAGTAAAATTGCTGCTCAATGCACGGTCCAATTTGATCCATATTGCAGTGGCGGATTTAGGGGGGGGGGGCATGGGCCCCTAAAATTGTACCACATAGCACTTGGGAGTTCGGATGCGAATTGCTACGAGCAACCAAGGGGGCTCGGGGGGTGAATAAACAATGCATAGGCCCTGAACAAACCCGTTTACCATATTTTTTAGTCAACAGGTCCGCAAACCCAAAATTTGAGACCCCTGCATCCTCACAATTTAGGCTGGGCCCGCGCATCTACCTAAATTCTGGTTATTCCTGTGCCCTGGCCCCCCTAATTCAAAATCCTGGATCCGCCCCTGTATTGGTGTCAATGGCTCCCTTTCTACAACACGTGATAATATGGAAGAAGTTATAAAGCACATCTATGCCGGAACGTCTTCCTCTAAATTTTTGACCAAGCACTCGTTGTTTTGTTGATTGTTACTAATTACTCAAATGAGAAGCAATTTCTTCCCTTAAGGGCCTTTCATAGCTAACGTCGACGCGTCGATGGTTTGGGGAGTTGCGGTCAGTGAGTATGGACGCTTAACTCCGGACCTGGATCGAAGTTAACAGCTCCAGTTAACATCGCAGTTACCAGATGGAGTCAGGGCAGCGTCGATGCTGCGCACTATGAACGCTTAACTTCGGTCCAATCGAATATCGCGAGAAGGCACTGCAATCGTCAACAAACGGCAATGACGTCTCAAATACTTCCTAATAATTTGCTCAAATAATCACAAATGAAGTAAGAATATTTTTTTTTATATCAGTTATCACACGTAATTGTTGAAGTAGTCCTACTCAAGTTGTCACTAAAAATAAAAATCATGAAGCCCACAGGACGAAAATTTACCATCATTCCTCAGTATTCAACATGTGTGTGTGTTTATCCGATCTTAATTTCTGTCTTATCTGTCGAAACCATTCTAAAGTGATTAGCGGCGTCAAGTCAATTTATTGAGCCTGGGTGTGTGACGCGAGACTTAGGACAGAAATTTGGTGTTACGCTCAACGTTAGGTACTCCGGTTATCCATTTCAAAGCACAGCTTATTGTGGCAATTTAACTGCATTTGAACGTTTTTTTAGCGTCCACAGTTGATCCAGTCGTACATCGGCATCACAAAATAGCTTTAGTGAGTACAGGGAAGGGTCTAATCTTTGTACTGGAAATCGAACTCGAAATATTTTTTTACATTCTTCGTTCATTTTGGTGTGAAAGCAAGATAAGCGTGTTTTTCTCTGCTCAAGTATGCTATGGTTTATGCTAATAAGTATCTAGTCCAAGATCGTAGTTGGTGACACACGAATTTTGTACTATTAACTCGAGTAAAAATCGAGACATTTTTAGAGCGAAAACTCAAAATTTAGTGTTCACTCTTGTAGCGTTAATGTTAGTGTCATAAACCACACACCAGGACAAGACAGTCATCCACGTAAACCATGGTTTATTCAAGCACAAAACAATAGACATTTATCTTAAATAGAACAAAGATGTCAAAAATAATTTCGAGACATTCGATTTCGAGTACAAATGTTAGATCCCTTGCCCATGCTCTTCATATCATATTGGATGCCGCATGATCTCAATGAAAAACAAATTACCATTTCTTTGCACTTCTCATCTGACCACGGAACAATGGAAACCAATTTTATAGCGGTCAGGGGTCTACATTAAGAGTTAGCTAGTTAGACATAACCCTGATTCATTGCGGCTTTACTTGTCTTGGTTAGCTTTTCCGTAAGTGGTTCCACGTTTAAGTGTTAATTCACATTAGAAATTGTTAAAAAAATAAAGAAGTACATTTGCAAAACGTAATGCTGGTGAATGTCTTTTCATTTTGTGCTTATTTGTCCGTAGAAACTCGATAATAATCTTTAGCTTATCCATGTGAATATTTATCTAGTCGTAAATGCTTTGATCAGCGAACGGGCATGTTTATTCTTTCTTTCCCAGTATTCCATCGATCTCCATGCACGTGTCCCAAATGCATCGTACAAACCACCTCAACAATTTCGTTAGTGGAAGTAAGATGGCGAACTATCGTTGTGGTATCGGATGATTCCCGCCATTTGAATTGATTGGCTGGAAGTATTAGCTTAAATTACATGTCGGTACTATATATCATAGTGCCGAGGGTTTTCAAAAGTGCGCCCCAACAAAAAAGCCACCATGAGTCCCTTTCGGAAAACAGGTGGTGGACTCTTTCGGTAACTTGCATTGCCGACCAAAACACCTTCATTTGACAATTTTTTAAGACGAGTAAGTGACGCCACTGGAAATTCGAACAATCAACTCATAAATGGTATGTATTCAGGGGATCCCGGTTAGACCGAACGAGTTCCAGTTTGCGTCCGAAGCCTTGTGAGTGTATCACCATTTTAAGCGTGAGTGGCAACCTAACTATATCCCAACATAATATTAGCGTGTGAATACCAGCGACGCCTCCGTTGTCAAATCATCGATTACCATAAAGCATTTTAATGGTTCTTTTAAGACTAAATTTGAGAAAAAATGACATCTTACCTCATTTCCCATACCTTTGTTCCATGTCAGAAATGCAAAACTTCCCCGAAAGAGCCCTATGGAGATGTTTTTGGGGTCTGGTTTCCGAAAGAGCACCCGCCCATGGGGACTTTATGTTGGTGTGGAGTCTTTTGGAAATCCCCGGTAGGTGGTCGTTATCAAGAGTTAGTTTATGCAGTGTGATTTCAGGGCATTTCAACCGGCTTTGGGTGTGCTTTTGGGTCGAGCCCAATTAAAAAGCCTTTCTCCGTGATATTTTGATACCAGAGTCGTACGTTTTACGTCCATGTAATAACTCAACCACTAAGGCTAGAGATGAATTGTCCTTTTCTTCCCACTATTTAGCCGATCGATCGTTGGAGTGACCTGTGTTGAATACGTATTTCCTAAGTATATTACAAATGCACCACATGTTATTGACTTTCGACTAAAATCACAGAGTGCAAATGCAATGGTTCCTCCCACGCTTGCTTTGGGGAACCGGTTCCCGGAGATCTTTTGGATTTACAAACACTATTTAGTGCACTCGAACTTATTTGACATTATCTGGTTTACTTTAGTACGAATTCAATGTGAGTGTCTGGAGCCAGTTATGGTTCACACGGGGGAGTGTCTAGCGCAAGTTTGCACTTGATTACCTTAGTAGATTCGAGCTACAAACTCGAGTAAAAACTTGAAATTTTGAGTCCATGCACGAGCTTAGAGCTTTAATGCTGGGGTCAATAAGTGCAAACTAGAATTAGACAGTCATCCGTGTAAACAATAATGTACTCGAGTACAGAATAATGATTTACTTTGAGTTCGCACAAAAGTAGAACAAAAAATGTCGATATTGAGTATAAAGGTAGATGTTAATTTAAAAGTTCGTTTTTGTTTTGTTAGCATTACGGTTATGTTGGACTTGACGCACAAATCTGGGCATTTAGCAAAATATCTATAAAACCAGAGATTTCAAGTTATGTATATATTTTATGAAAGCAGAAAGCCTGCAAAATTCGATTTTTGACTTTTTACAAATCTGTTGTTAATTGGGTCACATGACCATGACTTTTAGAAAAGCACAAAAAGCATAAAAGATTTATATTTTGATGGCACATTATGCAAAAGTGGAACATTTTAAGCTTAACCTTAAAAGCTTTTTTGAGAACAGTGCATAAATCATAATATCTGAAAGTTTCATATGAATTCGATAAGCCATTTTTGATGTTTCAAAATCAGCCAAATTTGGCCATTTTTATAGGGTTCTGCATAACCTTAAGTGTATGAAGCAGGTACGACAGTTTTCAACTCAAACCTACTTTGCTGCCAAAAATAGCTAAAAGACCAACAATGTGCATTTGGTTTTCAAAACCGTAGAGTAAAGTGTTTATGACGAAGGGTAGTTTGAAAAGGCGAGGCATATCGAGTACCATCATAGATAATAGACAACAGATTCGCAACTCCGACATTTTTTTGCGTACTATCCTACAGGAGACGCCACTCTCCTAAATTATCTGTTTCAGTTTCCGGTTAGTGTATTGTGACGACACATCAGCTGACCATGATTAGCAGACGACGTACTTGCCGGGAATAACATCAGATAATTTGGCCAGCTTCCCGTTCAGTAACTCTAGGACCTATCTAAAAAAAGACTTCGCAAGATTTCGTGAGCTACTGCCTTGTATTTTAAATGAGAACACGTGGCTTTGGCTAGATTTTAGCTAGGTCTTAGCGTAGGTCCTAGCGTAGGCCTATCTAAAAAAAGACTTCGCAAGATTTCGTGAGCTACTGCCTTGTATTTTAAATGAGAACACGTGGCTTTGGCTAGATTTTAGCTAGGTCTTAGCGTAGGTCCTAGCGTAGGTCCTAGCGTTACTGAACGGACGCCAAGTGTCGCCAGTGAATAATGACGTCACTGCCTCTGTAAGAGCACAGATTTCGTCCATTGAAAGTAATGAGAGCAATCTATACAATGTAGTGTGACCAGTTTTCAAGGAATGATTGAGAACAGCACTGTGTGTGTCTTTAGTGTTCTTGGACTCTGATGCTAAAAAACCTGGTCACACTATAGATTGCTCTTGTGTTCAGATCCTAGACAAGGATAATGCCACCCTCAGGCTCCTCATAGAGGAGGCTATGCATATATGGTTGAATCATGCTGAGCGTTACCTCAATAGAAACATTGGTTCATTTGAATTCCAACTGTTTTGATTTCAGGTCTCTCCCACTCACAATGCATTTTGACGTGTTCCTGTACAGTCTGTTCTCTACCTGTTTCGCCTGTTTTGAGTCTGTGAACTGTTTCCTTGACAATGGTTTAGAGTAATAAACCGAAACGTTGGATAGATATGTGGTTATTTACTTACGCGCTAATTTTAAAGTCCGTAGTTGATGTCATTTTTACGGGATCACGAGTCAAAAGATTGGGACCGGTTTGTCCCTTTTAGAAACTAGTCTAGATTTATTTGTGAAGCGAACTCCACGGGCGTCAAGTGTGTTTGTGCTGTGCTTGATTGCAGAATAATTAAAAATGTCACGGATCGGAAACTGCGAGACTATATGTTGCATAAAAATGGACAATTAGACTGAAAGATACATGTGAAGTAATGAAGACATGCTATGGAGCTTATTAAACTTTCAGAGTCGGATATTGATCGTAATTACTCTGAAAAGCTTTTATGAGACCGAACTGCAGCTTGTGTCATACGTAACCCGCAAAATTTGCAAATTACTCAAAAGTTAACAATTTACAATCTCTCAATGTTTGATTTGCTCGCTAAACTGATGTGTAGATAAAATAAAGAAATGGCTGGGTTAGTAGTCATCCGACAGCTAACATCATGTGTCATAACAGTAGAAGACGATCGCAAAAACAACGTACGCCAACTCGCCCATCAATATTTATCGCCATTAGAATACCCTTAAATTCCCAAAAACGTTCACACTTTATCGCCTTTTATTGGTACGCGATCTCGGGCTCTAATTTTGTCGAATGAATTTCGAGTGAAATTGATTTACGTATGGGCGGCCCACAATAGATTACGTAGACTGTATTATTAATAGCACA
Organism: Phoronis australis; assembly: GCA_002633005.1. NCBI lineage: Eukaryota > Metazoa > Phoronida > Phoronidae > Phoronis > Phoronis australis. The sequence goes on along the minus strand of NMRA01000093.1, from coordinate 409,870 downwards.
AGTGCCCGGTCAGGCAATTTAAAGCATGGATGTCAGTGTCGAAGCAAGAATTTGTTTTTCATATTCAGAGAAAACAGGAAATGGACTCATATGAAGACACCAATATATCGTTGCCGGCGTTTTGACGTCTCCGGCGCCGCTAACTGAAGAGCACGTTATTGAAAACATCAATTCTTGGGTTCTAAGGTTACACACAGGGGATCTGAATTTGAATTCAAATATATGCTATTTCCGGTGCAACACCAATGTAACTACAGATATTTTCGACTGAGATTGCTTAGACGTCAGCACACACGATGCCATTTATTCTCAGGGGGTCTAAAGCTTTTTTATCGGAGGCAAATCATCGTGCCAATCCAAACCACGCACGTGACAGTATTTTGGCGGCTTCTTGTATAACAGAATTACCATTCGGTATACCTTGGTACTACTTGCCACGTCCTGGCGTCTGCTTTATGAAAAATGACTTCAAACGTAGAGGAACATAATCAATGTTACGGCCAGAACACATTTCTGGGTTTGTCGTTGGATGGTTATTAGGTTTGACCACAAAAACAATAAAATAACTAAAAAGATTATTGTCACGGTGTGACAATAATGCGTTTACTGGAATTGTTATGGGAAGTTATTGACAACTGCCCGTTTTAAAATATGAAAAAGAATTCTTTAAAACTGTAGTAGAAATTCCATGTTGAAAATTACATAACCTTTGCACCCTTTCGGTGCCTAATGAGCCCTGATGAGGGAATCAATGTAAACTGCATGAAAAGTGTGGTTAGTGCTAAGAATCAAAATTTCAGAAGAAAAATGCACCTAGTGACCTCATGGTTGCACCAAATGACCTGAAGCTTCAGAATTCAAACTCAATTGAAAATAATACAAGTTGAACACTTTTTTCAAGAACTCGATGTATTTATTAGGGTTTTACATCGAATTTTTATGATTTATTGGCGTAAAACAAAGAGTTCAAGCGTGTTATGAACTGCTGAACAGACTGCGTTCGAACCTGTGACGTCACTGGTTAATTTCAACACCGCCGTCTGCAGTCAAGTGTCAGGTAAAAAAATATGAAGTTGCTGTTATCGAGTGAAACTACTCGATCTAAATTGATACAAAAAGGTTGTTTTTTATGTGGCATTCTCTTTTAACATGATTGTACTAATTGTTACAGTACCTTACTCAGACTGTCAGATAGCACTTTGGCTCCCCTTTGACAGCAGAAATTGTGTTTTCTAAGAAAAGCTCTGTCAAAGATGGCGCAAAATTATTAAACACCCCTGTGAGTGTAAATGAGCAAGAGCACAGCTGTCAATTACTTCCACCTGGTCTGTAGGCAAAACTACGCGAATAAACGCGAGTCTACTGAGAGATGCAAACCAAGGGTCGCAATAATGAATGGCTTGTTTTGCTATAGCAGCCTCTTGTCAAGACGCGTCAAACGCAGTGCCGGATTAATATCTTGGCCTAACCCATGAGGTCATCAGTGTATAAACAAACATTTGTAATCGTGCCTTTGCAGCGGAATCATTCGTTAGAAACCGCACCTTGGCCCTATGGCCTTGAATATTTGAAATAAAAAAATGTCTGGTCGTTATATAATTTTCTGCGTAGATTTGGCCGTGCACTGACTAATCTGCAGCCATAGGCCATTTAGAATAATTTACAACTAGGACCCACAAAACACGTTATTGAGTTATAGTTCATATCCAACATGACACCTAGCGGATTTTAACAGAATCCAGCGCATTAATTTTAAACGAGTTCGAAACATAATTAAGTTTTAAAAATACCCAAACCTTTTGTTTTTGTTCTAGTGGTTATTTGTAACTTAAGTAAATCGCAACCTGGCTTCGTGTTTGTTAAGTACAATAATTGCATCTGCTGAAAACTACAAAAATATCTCTGTTATTTTCATAATCTATGACCGAGAGAAACATGTGTATTAGACTACATTTACTATCAAACAACAGCTATGTGCCCGTAAATACGTGGTAATTGTTTATTTAAAAATAGGTTTCGATTGCTGGAATTTCTGTTGTTTGTGGGTAAATCTAACCTCATTGGTTTAACGGTTGATCAAGGGAATTACAATTATTTCTTCAGATGTACAAGCATGCAAAATTCAAATCACCGACTAGGTTATCATCGATATACATTCGACATTAGTCACAAGTAATATATTAACAGTTTGCGATTCAATAAGCGTCTCCAGCTTGACACAAGCACCCAAACACACATAAAAATCGAGCCCACCCAGGTAATTCGCCATACAAACAGACACCCCGCCTCACTCTATTGAACCAAAGTAAACAAGCACTTCATAGGACGGTCTCCTATAACACAGCGACACAGTGGTATTTACCCACAACGCTGCAACTTCAGCCAAGCAGTTCTCTGGCTTCGTTTTTGCGCCATTGTTTTTTTCAATTTTTTTTCTCGACTGTATTCATCCAATACCAGCGCAGTATTACTGCTGTGCTATCATGAGCTTAACTCAGACAGAAAGATGGATAAACTTGACGTGGATGCAATATTTTCCGACATGATTAATAGAATTCGCCCGTCATCTCTAAAATGAGGTCAACGTAAGAACGTGTTTTCCTACCTCCAGGACAAAAGGGGCCTCTATCCTGGCGTGCGTTCAGTAACGCTAGGACCTACGCTAGGACCTAGCTAAAATTTAGCTACAGTCACGTATTCTGATTTAAAATACACTGCAATATCTCACATAATCTCGCGAAGTCTTGCTTTTTAGCGAGGTCCTGGGGTTACTGAACGGGAGGCTGGACTGTCCTGTTGTACTCACGCTGTCTCATGGGCTCACACCTACTTTCCGGGGCATGCGTATTAGGAATGTGAAAGCACACTTGATCAGCAATCCTTCCCATTCGAGGCTCGATTCTGAATCGGTATCGTTTCTGAGTACTGACAAATTGTAGGTAGGTGCATTAGTTTTAAAAGTTAATTAGACAGAATTTGACAGAAGTTTGCCGAGCTTGGATGAATATCTTGCCAGAATTATTTAACAATGTAGTTGAACTTTTGTCTCAATAAAATAATGTTCTTGTTGATTTTTTGCCGCAGTTGAAGTGACATTTTGCACCTAACCATTTATTCATCTAATAGACTTGCGCACTAGGCAGCAAGTTTTCGTGATTTCAACAACGTGGATGGGCTATCACCCGTCAAGATACTGTATAACGTAGATTTAGCCAGAAATGAAATGGACTCTAATCGAAAGGAAATTAATGTTAGTCGCTGTTTTATGAATCGAAAATTTCGGGGTTGCCTTGTTCATTTTGAAAATTTATTGCACGACCGGTGACTCATCAGACGACACTCTGAGAATAAGAGTGGTTCAAAATCCAGTTATTGTGTTTCCGCAGATGACAGCATGCTGTTCTGTAGTATAAGATTAAGATTTTGGCGGGGCCGAGGAGACTTCACCTCATTTAAGCCAATGTTTAAATTAGTTTGCGAGATCACAAAATCCATTTCACTGTCTTAGAAGCGATTGGGATTCCAGGATTTTCTTTAGCGGCGATGTCGACGTCAAGTCGTCGAAATGTTGCAAAACGGCTAGAAAAACCAACAAGAATGAAACTTGAGGAAGATATGTCTTGTAACAGTCAGGCCCGTAGCCAGGGGGGTTTCGGTCGAACCCCCTTGGAGGAAAAGGTCCAGCCCTAGCCTATCCGATAGGATATATAAGATTTACTAAATGGACAAAAAATTGTTGTAACTACAAGGTCTACTAACCACAATCATAACCATTAATTTTGAATTTACTTCTGATGTAAAGCGCTTCACATAATCATCGGGTTGTATCCGATGACGATAAGAGGAGGCTTTAGGAAGTCTAGAAGTAAATGTCTATGCCTAGCATTTTCGGAGAAGTGAACCTTCGGAGTGGTGAACCTTCGAAGTAGTGAACCTTCGAAGTAGTGAACCTTCGGAATAGCGAACCGGCGGAATAGTGGGCTGTTCCCATTTCCAGCGATGTAAGCAACAAAAATACTATCCGATGAAAAATTACGTCAAGCCATTCTCTGACTAAATATTTCCATCGGAGTATGTGATGAGGTATAATCACTCAGTTAAAAAATCCCGATTTGAAAGTTTGGCAGGAGGTAGGCCTAACGCCATGTGGAGAAATTCTCGCTTAAACTGGTCACCGCTCAGATTCCCTTAGTCCCAGACAATCTTATGATACCTATTCAGCACGCCCTTTGTATTGTCGTAGATCTGAGCTAATGAAGTCGAAAGGTAACAGTTATAACTACTGTCTCAAAAATGATGGTTGTTAGTTCACCCAAATTGGTTTTCTATGGCATTTGCACAAATTTCCAGCCTGCACCTATAGAAGGCAGTTTTAACTTAGTACATTTTTAATATCACAAAATGACTGAAAAAGTTAATCTTGACCATGGGCAACTTCCCAAAGGAACGATGGTTTTAAATATGTTTCACACCGGTTTTTGTTATTTCATTTTAATGCTCATGTTGTTTTTTTTCTTACCAGGAACAGGTTGATATCTTTTTATTATATTTTAAACTTAAAGTACCAAAACAGTAATAGATTTCATGCGTGCAGCCTGGCTTCAATATGAGAGGGCTCGAATTCCCAACCTTGTGGACCTTTTACTAACAAAAGAGCGGGTGGATTAAAAAAAAAAAACAAAAAAAAAAAAAAACGGTTGCACCTGTGTGAATTCCGCGTTTGCTCTTATTTAGTGGGCTTTTGTCCCATTTTCTCGGACTTTTTGTCTCTCGGGGGCGGACCTTTTTGCCCCCATGGGTGCGCGCATGGATTTGATCGCTAACGAAACTTAATTAGTTTAGCTAATTGTGAACCCATCCCTGAACTTTCCAGATTACAGCTACACTAAACATATCACAGCGAACAAAACCACACGTGTCATTAGTTCAAGTTTAATCGTTATTAGAACTCAAATCATAAAATATATACAAAAGTGCAAATGATGATAGCCAAACTGAAGATTTGGAATCTCTGGACGATTTCGGTTGCACTAACTACATAACTATTCTAGATTTTTGTCAGCCATAAAAATATAGAGTGGGCACAAGTTAAATACAACTGTTTCCTAGTCAAAAACCTGGTTAAACGAGATTGGAAGAATATTAAAAGAATAATCCTTGTGATATATTGTGAACTCTGGCCAGCGTTTGTAAATCCACCGATTGTATGGATGCGCGTGGTCGTTTATCTCCAGTCGTACCCAACGTTTGGAGTTTTTAGCTTTTAAGTTTATCGATTTTTCAAAATCCAAAACCTTACTTGCTTGTTTTTCCAGCTGAATACCGCCGTGGTATTCCTTTTTTTACAAAAATTATTTATTAATGCATTTTGAAAGTTCGCCGTTATGTACAGGCAGTGATTCTTACGACAGTTTATGGTCGGGTAATTACACTTAATTGGGTCTTGCTCACGCAGGACAATGCGGTCAACAACCGTAGCCGACACGGGCGCCGCACTCTCTTTGATCCTGATTGTAAGCGTATTATTATGGCGAGAACGGTAGTCCATATTTATGAATCACATTACGTCCGAATCTGATTCCTGTTGTTTGCGAGCAACCGTCATGACATCCTCATTTCTGGTATTACAAATTCCGTCTCATCTCAGGAACATAGAACTGAGAGTCATCGTTGCCGTGGATACAGATTTCCCTTCCCCAAAATTAACCTGCGTCAAGCGCCTTACCAAGAACTCAAGTGTTGACGCTTGCAAAAGGTCCATCTTTCTAGAAATTTGAACCACCCCACGCCCAGTGCTGGCTAAGTACCTGAACAGCCACACATCCTTTATGCACCGCAAGTACATGTACCACCGACTACCCGGTTTCTCTTTGGCATCTTGAAGAGATTTCTGCTGCTTGTCTCGCGAGAAACAATTGGCGGTATGAAGATCGACACTTAGTTAAAGAGGCATTTCCCCGTTGTTAAGTTGTCAGCATTGAATTCTTAACTCGAAGCACTTTGGAATTTAAACATCACCATGCTCATCCAATCCTGAACTGTTGCCGAAAAAGTCGCCAGCTCAAGTCAAAGCCAATGCGTACACGACATTTTCAGATTGACAATTTTACGGTCTAAAGGACCATGGCTATAGGCATATCATTTACAAGACCTTCAGAAATTAAAACACCAACGTTTATTTGCCAACCTACTGGCCTTCAACTGGCAATAGTCTGATATAACGTGAGAACCAGTTTGATGCCCGTTATTTAGTGGAGAAAACTGGTTCTCAAAACGCGGGCACGTTATAGCAGACCATTGCTCTTCAAAGCATAGCACTATCGGACTGCATTTCAATCGAACCTACCGAGTCTTCGGATTATCGACCATGTCGAGACCATAATATACACTGTATGTTATGACTAACTTGTATCTAAGATCCTGTTGCAATTACGCGTGGTTATTAATTGTCAAAAAGACGCTTCTTCATCACTGAATCGTAGATGATTAAAAATCATGACAAGATATCGATTTGTGTAACTTACCGTAAGCTTGCTGTCTTGGCAAATAAATATGACAACAACCAGAAAATGATTCGCCATTCTCAGATAGTTTGCTTCACATGTTTCATATCTTCCAATATTAACAGTTCCGAAACAGCACACGAACTAAACTAATGCACACAATACCATTTGATTCTTGGTATAAATCTTCATCGCATCATAAATTTTGATGGCAATTGCAAAACACTTTATGGTTTACATGGATCCTAGAGTTCTAAGACTGGAAACTGAACCCATGGCAATATGGCTATGTCCCAAGTGCTGCTCAGCTGCCGTTGCATGAATGTAAAGTTACCACACAACTGTTTTATCAAGCTCAAACAAGGTTCACACTATCACGGTCTTTCACTAAGCAATAAGAAACCAACATTGAGAGAGGATGGAGTTGCATTTTTCGCAGAACAATTACTGTGGCTATAGAACCCTTTTCTATCCATGCAACTTTGATTTCACCCACTTATCAGTATAAAACTGACCTCGACATTTTCCTTATTCAGATGAGAAATACTTTTGGCAGTTCATCGTTGAGACCATGTCAGGTGAATGAAATGACATACTGTGACAAGTCAACCTAAAGAAACTGTATCAAGTAGTAAAAAAGTGTTAGAAATTTTCAAGCCCAAAATTCACACCTATTTTCACCAAGGAACAATTCGAGATCAATTTCATACTAACGACACGTGATCTAAATGAAAAGTTAGTTTTAGTGACAAAAGGCATGCTTATATCTACTTTAAATTTCAATAGAGTCTTTACAAGAACAGACACAAACCTTTGATCCAGATTGTGAGGATGCAGGTGACAAAGAAGATAAGGACAAGGGTGAACAACAGCTCTGAATCCCTGCAAGATGACAATAGTGACCTTAGTAAGGAGACATTCAGTTTAAGATTCGTTCTGAGGCCTCTATACTGAAAACTCACACCTGTATATATGAATCTGAAACAGTGACATTGAATCGACAGATGGAATCATACAAAGGCGGATTTTTGAATTAAGGTTTTTGGGAATCGTGATTGCTCCCCCCACCTAAATGATATGTACACAAAATCTCAACCAGCAACTAGAGTTAGATTGCAGTCTCACTACAGTTGTAAGCCATTTGAAAATTTTCACATGCAAATTAGTTTACAGCTGTTCCTTGCCCAACTGGACATCCTCCAAAGCACTAATCAGTTAGAGTAGAAACATCACACTGATATGACTGAAGTACGGTTCACACAAGAACTCAAACTAAACACTGTTTCATGCATTTCAATGTGCATTTTCATGTTTTAACAGTGATACCCATTGCCATCCATTACCGAAGTTAACAGTCCATACCGACTGCAACTCGCCAAAACATCGACGCGTCGACGTCAGTATGAAATGGTCTTAACAGTTGAAGCAAAAGTAAATAATCTGGGCCAGCGTGAATCAGTATTAGTAATCGCAACAAATCACAGAGCAAAAACTGACAGCTGATCAAATTCTCTCCCTTCAAAATGATTCGGGTCTGATGCACGCCGGCTGAGATCAGTTACCCATCAGTGAATGCTCTGAGCGTGAATATGAGCAAAATGATCCTGTCCCTTCAGAGTGGAAAATATTTTCTATTTCCCTGCTGGGCCTCCCATTTTTACGTATACACGTCACGGTTTGACCTGTTGCTACCACCACTATTTCAGATAAGCTTGACGTCATAGGAACAATGATATTTGTTTCGTTACTACGCCGCCTCTTTTTAAGGTAACGGCTCGCCCTTCTCAAAAGCGATATTTTACTGTTGTTTTGGCAAAATCTGTCAACCTGCCGGCAAATAAATGCGTGCTTTTATTTCCTTCCACCACAATTTTTTTTACGAAATTGTCATTCGTAACTAAATTGGTAGACAGTACCCGCCGGCATCAGAAACTTTAGTTTTGCTCCTTTTGTGTGAAGCAAGGCAATTACTGCATTAACGATGACTCTAAGGCTATAAAATACTGGCCGAAATAAACCAAACTATCGTGGACTAAAACTGGCCTTTTTTCTATCAAATTGGCTTCCGAAATTGAATGCTCCATGAAAATTTTTGTTATTGTCGTTCGTTCCCGAAGAAATACGATAGATATTAACCAAATACGATGTCATTGTTGTTCTTACCAAGGGAAGTGTGTTTACTGTAATTTCGGATACACAATTGGTTTATGAGCGCCAACAAAAGATTGCAAGTACGCTTTAACGATAAAAAATGTTACCTGATCTTGGAAACCCTTTTCGTGTGGAGTTGAAACTGTACGTTGTTCATTTTTGACTATACCATAAAACTAGTCATGTTAAAAACATGGAAAGTGCATAGAGACACATCTATCAAGTCGACCTGGAACACTTGATAGAATTTCATTCACACAGTCCGTGTGACAAACACCTTGCAAACTCATGAAATATATGTAACAATGGTACATTTCTCGCATGTGCATTGGACATAAATTGTAACGGTTACATCAAATGTAACAACATATTACATTTTAGGAGAGGCCTGGCATCGTAAAATGTAACAATGGCATAAAATGTAACAATTGTTACATTTTACGAAATTGTATACAGTGATTGCTGTAGAAGAATCTCCAGTTGGTCAGCTGTGGTCACCGAACTATCCGATTCCCCTCATGGCACTCACTGAGTATAGATCCATTTAGCTCTCTAATTTTGTGTGCAACCAAAGGATTTGAGTAACAGTAAGAACGTCAGAACGAGGACATGTAGCTGGAGAAGGAGATCATAGCGTCTGCTCAGCGTCAAATCTGAATATACTTGTTCAGCGAACGCTCAGAATGCTCTGCTATTCGAATGCATGCAGGTCGCGTTACTTACTTGTGCAAAAGTAAAAATAAATCCCTGCACACACTAATGTGGTCATTTAACACTTCAATTGCAGAGTGAAGCAATGCATCGATTTGTAGACCAAGTAACGCTAGAGCCGTGCACGGGTTATAGTCAGTAAGTAAGTAAACAAACAAACAAATTAATAAGTTGTTTCTTAAGTAATGCAATGCTTAGTTATGGCAAAGTCAATTATGCTTGCTCTCACATTTGCAAATAGGTAAAGTTTATCTGTCTAAACAATGTCAGACGCGTAATTACCGTTGTGTCGATTGTGTAGGATGTGCTGTTGAAGAGAGCGTTGTTAGCAAATGTCACGATTCAGGTTATATTACGTACAGTAAAACCAAGCACTTTGCATCTCGGTAGTATTATATTTCGGTACGAAAACATTTGTGTAAACCTAGACAGATTTGCAAAGCTAGCTAACCTAGGAACATCATGTCTCAGAAACGGAAGGACCCTGTTTGGAATCGTTTTTAAAATATTCAACTTTTGGATGTGAGGCAACGCTAATAAAATAAAAGCAAAGCGATAATTTAGAAAAAACATGACAGCGTTTTTTGAATCATTATCATTTATATCACAGGAATTTGGGTAAAATTCATTGTTTTGTAATGCATGTTCCTACCTTCATATTCTTAAATTTTCATATAAAAGACAAGTCCACGCGAATCAATTTGTGTAACAATGGTATAAAATCAAAACCAAGTCCTGCAAGCTTTCTACTTTCCGAAATCTCATACTTGCTTAGTTAACTTCAAAAGTTAAATACACAGACTTGGGTACACTGAAACAAACGACTATTGCGCAGAGTCTATGAATTTGCAGTAAACCCTGTTGTTGAGTCAAATTTGTGTCAAAAAAAACTGTGACAGTCAGCTTAAAGCGACGGAAGGGAGACAATTACTAAAATACATGCATGTGCATGTGCATTTAGTCTTTCCCATTATCGTAATCAGTATTCTTATTGTCATCCTCGTCGTCATTGTTACTGTCATCTCTTTTCGTTATCATCGTCTTCGTCGCCATCACCGCCTTTCACACCATTGGGGTTGGCGCTTTTGTCATCCTTAAGTTTCATGTTCATAGTTGTCAATGATGGTGACGTCTTAAGAAACCGGTGGTGATCAAAGATCTTTGGGTTTTCGTGGCTGTATATTTGTACTTGCGTGTAAATGTTCGTGTATGTGTGTGCGCGTGTGTGTATGTGTGTGTGCGCGTGTGTGTGCGCGTGTGGGTGTGTGTGTGTGTGTGTGTGTGTGCGTGTGCCAGGTTCACGACAAATTTCTCCCATTCTAACAATTGCGTGTACAATCAGGAACGACAATTAACTTTCTCGTTATTGATCTAAAAGAGAGAAAATGAGTTTTGAGTTGGCGCGATTAATGCTTTATAATCAAATGTGCAACGCCGTCTGTTTGGACAATATAACATTTATTTAAATACCAATATACGACATTAGCTTTGGTAATGAACAGCCTTTAAAGCAATCAATCGTGTCTCTCGCTGTGCACAATCGATATTCTACTCATCACAATCGTAGAACTGACGCTGGTCAAGAAATCGAGAAGTCATTTGCAGTCGAAGAGCATATAATTTGATCAGATGCGAGGAAATTACTGTAAGTATCACAGAGTAGGTAAATTTTAATTTCAAATTTCATGCAATTATGTTTGAGACGATTGTTTAGTTTTGTAAATTTTATGTTTCAGTGGAGTTGAAGGCGACTGGTTTTCTTGGAAGGTTTATTTGATTACTTACGACGGAAGAATAGCGAGATGTTAGGCACCGCTAAAGAGAAAATGGGCGCGATTTGCGACTCTTCGAAGGAAAAGGCGGACGCTCAGTACCAGAAGTGTAAAGCGTTCTGCAAGGATTTTACATGGAGGGGTTGTTTGGAGTCCGTCCGGACATCGAGGAAGCTGGTCCTGTTCATTGTATTCGTTGCGTTGTTTCTTGACAACATGCTCATTACAACCGTAGGTAGGTACTTTAAACATTATTTCGAATAAAACGATTGAACATTGTACGAGTGACCAAAAAGCGACTCCTAACAAGGGCATGGATTGTGTCAAACATCATAATTTTGCCTACTTGAAAAGTTCGATAGCTACAAGAGCTCTGCTAGTTAAAAGACATGAGAACGCTGATTTCCGAAACGGCGTGGAAATTTGCGTATACAGAAAATTTATGTCTAAGCTCTTTAAGATGCTGTGACGTTTGCACACCCGACAATGGGATGGAGGAAAAAACATAGACCGGATTAGTCGTAAATGGTCTGCCTGCTCTCTTAATCCGCACAATCGGCAGAATTCGGTCTTTTGAAAAAATGAAATCGCAATCGTACCTCTAACTCAGTGAACGGACGCTGTAAACAATACGGCCGGTGACTCCAGGTGAAAATTCTGTCGGGCTCGATGTCCTGCAGCAATATATGGACCGACAGTCACCGAGTTCCCGGATGTATTTGTGCACCTGTGTTTGACTGCCTCGACTAGACCTACTGTGACTCACAGTTAATTGCTTAAAACATTAATGGGTTTGTACACTGGACTTTTTGTGCACGATTATCAAACTAAAATCTCTTTGGGCCACTTCGATGTCGTCATTCTGGAGGAGGAGACGATTCCAGGGAAGCGTATCTGAATTCCACCTCCGATCCCCTAACTCCCAGTCCCCGCGGATCAGCAACTGAAACACGAAATCCCCAAGTTCCATACTTAGCCCCCTAAAGCCCCACCCCGCGCCGAAAACAGTACATACGAGGGTACCATACCCGGAAACCAAATTCCGCAGACTAACCTGGCGCGGCCGTGAAATCTTTTAAATTCCTGACATCTCTGTAAAACGCGAGATGTCGCGCACCGTTGGAATCACGTGACTTTTCATCGTTTCCATTTTTTGCAGGGTATAAACTTCGAAACAAAAAGAACATATTGTTGTCCATGCATACACGGTATTATTACGTGTTTAACACATGCCCTGCGTAATAAATGGTAAAAGTGAAGCAAATATTGGTGAAACATTTCACGTTTGAATGGAACGTAAACCTTTTAATCGAAATTGTTAATGGTGTATATAATGTCCGGCGTTTTTGTTACTTGCGACTGGAAAAATCGTTGTTTGAAGATATTGTAATTGAATAATCAAGGTTTAGAGTTTCTTAACAAACAGTGAGGGCGGCAAATGTAACAGCTCGGTATAGGTTCATCTAAAGAGAAAAGTACTTTAATGAGTATCTGGAACTGATATCTATACAAAGATTTTTATGACTAAAGTCATTGACAAACCATCTTTTTGATGAGAACCACATTTTGAAAAGGCCTTGACAGAAAATGCTACAGTTATGCCCCTAACTAGTGCAATCACTACTTAAAACCGCATATGCTTCATCCTACATTTTCTGTTTTTTTCACGAATACTGCTGGCTTATTAGTGTATGAAATTTATGCGTTACTCTTTACCATGTAACACGTATAAGAAGGATGACTTAGTTTACCGATTTGACAGCTGGCTATCGATGTCGACAAATTCTTCATGATTTTCCATCTTTGTTCGTATGAATTTCTTACATGTTTGTTTCATTTTGACGTAAAATTGAACTAAAACATAAATTTTGTCGCTGCGTTGCTCGTTTTCGACAGTTTACACAGGTAAGATGACGATCGAGTGATTACTATCTGCGGATAGTAATGAGCGTGCTGAACGTAAACACCGTGAACAGTTCGAGACAACGGATTAGCCCCCTTCTGCCGAGAACACAGCACAGTGTCGGGTGAAAAGTCTCATGGACAGTTGCAGCCATGTGAACAAGCCGACAAAATTTTGAACACTACTCATACACTCCGACAGTCGTGTTTGGCTTCTTGAACGTCTTTTTTACTCGAGAAGCGGTGTCGGAACATCTGTCGAGGACAAAGTCGGAGCAAGGGCTTTACTTTAGGTCTTTGCTATTATTCATTCAATACAAGAGTGAGCCTGACAGGAGAGCACTCAGTCATCACCATGAAATAAAGATACTAGTTCACGCGTTTGTTATGATTTGTGTGCGTTTTCGTTATCTTTCAGTTTCATACAGGGGGCGAGGTAGATTTTATATATTCCTATCATTACGGACTCCAGTGTGCGTACACACAATTCAGTTACCAGACCACTATAGGTGATGTGAGAAGTACATGTCAATGATTGCACCAATTACTCATCACATGACCGGAAGTACCGAGTGCCCATTTTTAAACCTACTCCGTAACTGCTATTTGCGGGGGGGCAGAGATTATGGATTGGAAACTACAAAGTAATTGCGGCAAACACGTATAAATATTTAATGAATTAAACCAATTAAGACAATTTTCTTCACTTGGCATTAAAATTGCATAACACAAATGTATGTTTAGTTGAATCTGGCGGCTGGCAAATGTCAACCCGTGACAGTGTTCTGCAATCCAAGTCACTGTGTGATCACCGGTAGTCAGTTGGCAAGAATTTGACAAGTCTTCTAAATAAAATGTTCGTGATAAAGTCACCCTGCGAGCAAACGACGCAAATCAAACTAGAATACTATCACTGATCACTGATCACCGAGAGATTGCAAAGCTGAGCATTTCAAATTAACAAAGTTGTTAACGCTTTAAGTTGGAATTACTCTTAAGCCTGCCTTGTGATAATGAGGTAGCTACATGTAAGTAGGCCATTTTAGGTCATGAAGGAAGCACAACTCTCATTGGTTAATGTTTGATTAATGTGGTTTACACTAGCTAATGGAAAGTAAGGTTACATACAGAGACCAACCTATGGTATGTCCGCTTCCTGAGAAGCCACTCGTGATTGATGTGATTGCAGGGTATTTGTTTAGATTGGTCATTATCTGAACTTGTAAGTTTAATTACGCAACAATTGTGTTACAAATGTGCAAACCCATGTTAAAATTCAACTTTGCAGTAATAAATATAGAGCGGTGCCCACATAGCTATTCAAGGTTGTGGAGGAAGTAGTTACTAATGCTCTCTAAGACTACCTATAAGACACTCTCTGACAGTCACTTCCGATTCACACGATTCAATACAAGGCGCATCGGAATTTGCCAGTGAACTTGTGTTTTATGATTTCGCTGCATTCACAAGTTTATCCTCATAAATCTTGTGTACTTCAAGTAAGCATATGCTACCATGCCATATGTCGTAACGAGGCTGAAATGCTTGACCTAAAGCAACACTACAAGCAGGAATTGGTTGAAAATTAAAAGAGTATATTGCATTTTCTGAAGATTTAAGGTAAAATATTAACATCTGTAGCAGTGCGGAAGGAAGAAACTCAATGTTTACAACTACTGCAAAATTAAAGATGAAACAATGCATTTTCTGGGGACACTGAATAATGCAACCATCCTGAATATATGCATTAGGCCATATACATTTAAGACGTTAAGGCCGAATAATTTCTTGGGATATAAGGCGAGTACTTATTTTTCTTGTGCTTTTGCGAATCAGTCACGATAAACACAATTAATAACAAAAACATTCCGTGGAAATATTGAATTTAATAATAAAACAAAACGGGTCGTGCTGCAAATGTTACAATGGAATGTGCACGTCGAAATAGCGTTTTTCCTAAAAAAAATTGCTTGCTGTTCTTAACATTTTAATGCAAGCCTACGCCAGGAAATTGTGTTGGAGCAGATGTCGTTAATTTAGCACTACATGTTCATGTTACCCATTATATACCATCATGCTGTCACCAGTGCGATTTTATTTATGTCCATCTATTCGGCAGTCTGTATCATACCCTTGACAAAGAGCGCATCGCTCGAAACGTAGGGGTATATTTCAATACATTTTAGTACCGACGCTCGTCGTTATATTTTTACTAGTTTTACTATGCAATACTTTCACGTGACGTACTTCTCCTTACAATAGAGTAAAACGTATCGTGGAAAGAATGCAATTTACACCAAAAAGCAGCGCAAAAGCACCACCTTAGAAACAATGTGAGCACACTATAGCCGTGCCACCTACCTTGCCTTGAATGCTGTTTATTAACATGCAGGTCTCCTGTCATGACAACCATTTTGCTGGACTTATAAAAATGTGACATGAATTTAGGTTCTGCTAATCATGGCACACATGTAATAAAGACGAACAGAAACACAGTGCAATACAAACGTAATAGACATGACGACTAATTCCGATAACAGCGAAAATTACTGTTGAAAACTATCAAGGCTGCAAAAGTCTAAATACACAGTGTCTTAGCAACCCCATCAACTTTCCTGTAAAATCACCATCATTCTCGGCCATGAAAAGAGATCACTACGACGTTAAATTCAGTTTCCGCTCAGCCGTCTATGGCGGGAAATTCTGTGCCATTTTGTCTGAAAACTTTTGTCTTGTACGGTATTTTCATTATTCTTTTCATTCTTTTGTATGCATTTTATGTAGCTTTCTGATGTTGAGGAAGTAGCCTAACACGTTATATTTTGCATTAGTTGCCACGGCAACTATTTTTGAATTTTCAAAATAGTGCTACAGGCTTTTGACATGCGAGCCATAAGTCCTTGATTTTAGTTAATGAATTATGCAAATCCTTTGCATTAGCTGCACGCAACTTCTCTGCTGTTAGAATGCTACGTCTATGTTTGTGCACATGGCTTGTCGTGCCAACCGTTTTAGAATTTCCAGGATCCTACTGGTAGTGGTATATCTTTGATAGAGCAAACAGTGTTTAAATTCTTAAAAATTTATATGGTGCTAGGCGGTTGCAGCTTATTATACTGTCTTAGTTCCAAAATACCTGATCACCATGACAACGTTCAAGCTTGGCAACTCCCCTGAGTTTTTAAGGGTCACTAAAATGATTTGAGAGTGGTCGCCTGCCTTCTAACATGACTGTTATCAAGCTTGGTGATGTTGACAGTGAAAACACATGGTTACCATGGTAACGACACCCAAGTCAACTGAACAAGACCCTTAAAGTTTAAGGAAGAGCTAGTCCACATGCTCTCGGCAAGGTTGTCAGCTTCTAACATGGATGTGTCCTCAAACCTGGTTACCATGAAGACGGTGCACATTTCAGCTTGAAAAAGTCCCTCTTAGTTTCAAGGAAGGGGTGCCGCCATATTTTGGGCATGGTTCAAACTTAAGCTTGCTGATTTTGGTAGACTGACTACGGGCGGTTCAGAACAAAACTGCCGCAAGACAAATTGGCGCTGCGCCAGGCATTTGGGAACAGTGTGGCTCAAATCAACTTAGATGACCCGTACTCGACGTTTTTGGCGGTGTATATTAAACTAACGACTAAGAACAATAACGACGTCCCATAAATCTAAAGCGCCCTTCTGATTCTGAGGTATTTACCCGCAAAGGTATCGATTCTTTTTTCAAAAAAGTCAGGTTGATTGAGTAGGACCCTAGAAAAATGTCCAAATTTGGGTAACTTTAGAGCAACACATCGGATCGGATTCATATGAAACTTTCAGATACATAAAGATTATTACATAACGATGTTGTTATCCCCCGTATTCTAGAGCCCTCGTGGATTTTGGAGAATTATCGCTCGAGGGGCTTTAGCCTCGAGGGCGATAATTCTCCAAAATCTACGAGGGCTCTAGATAAGGGGATAACGACTTAGAACATGTAATAATCTATTTATACCACATACTGAACGAGAAACATTGCAATGAATCGATCTACCTTTCTCGACTCGCCTCGGCTTTTCTATGCCGAAGGCCCGGGTCGGAGGTCGTGACCTTTTAAGAA
Organism: Phoronis australis; assembly: GCA_002633005.1. NCBI lineage: Eukaryota > Metazoa > Phoronida > Phoronidae > Phoronis > Phoronis australis. The sequence continues at coordinate 392,730 of NMRA01000093.1, read as the reverse complement.
AAGCCGAGCTATTTTTGTCAAATAATGCTTTTAATCAAAACCAATTGAAAATTTAAACAAAACAGAAACAAAGTGAATCTATAAATTAAGGTTTATCAACCGTTATAGCTTACTACACATTTTATCACGCTAAGCTTCAACCGGGAAAAGATCGTCTGCTAAAGTAGGGTACCACTGGTAGCTGAGTATAGTGCTCAAGCCAAAGGATCCTCACGATATCCGCACTCAAATTGGAGATCGGTGATTTACAAGTGACAGAAAATGAGAGAAAATTTTCACTGAATTAAAATATCGTTTTTATGGAAATTATGCGTCTTATTTTATATAGCGTATAAACGTCGGTACAATGACCTTTGTTGAACATGCGATTATTGCGCGTGCTCATTTAAGTAATCTGTTTTCACGTTCCATGAAGTCAGCTCTTGAGTGGTGTAGAGGCAAAATCGACGACCCGAAACTCTTGCAGACCGGGTTCGAAACCGGCCTAGGTTCCCACCAAAATGTTATCTCATTACTGAGATTATAACTAAATGGGATATTACACGATGGCCGGCCTAGAGCTCTTACTGAGCTACTGAGGACCCGATATGTGTGTAATTACTGTTTAAAGCCAACTGTGCCCAGTTGGGGCTCCTGATTTTCTGTGTTTATTTGATATATTTCTCTACTGGCCAACCTCAGCGTCTATATATTGGTTATTACACGGTTGTATTGGCCATTCGAGACTAATATTGTGGTACAATGAGTTTTATGCATTGTTCCCCAAAACGGTATTACGAATTGTTTTACTATGTACCCACTTCCGCATGAGGAGCTATCAAAAATATGATTGACTTTCAGAAACAAACTCTCAAGTTGCATGAAACGAAAACGAAACGATATTTTAAAAAACATAACAATGTGCATGCACATTTATATCAAATAAGATATGATTAAATTTTGTTGTTTCGCTATCAATGTTCTTTTCTTTTTAACTAAATTTTAGAAATGGTCACATGACACAATTAATGGTAGATTGGTATAAGTAAAAACAATGAATCCCACAGGCTTGCTACTTTCACAAAATGTATAATTTTACCGAGTTATTATCTGCAGCTTAGTATATATTTGACTAAATGCACACACTCGCCAATAATGTCCTACACAACCTTAAACGTTTAATGTTATTGAGAGCAGTGGGACTCATAATGCACTTACTTATTTAATTCATTTATTTAGTTAATTACCCTATTTATGTTTTATTTAATTACTTGTGTTATTCAATTTGTTTATTTATAAATACATTTCATATCACATATATTTTTCTTTTTCATCTCTAGATGATTACTGACATTCCCCAACATAAATTATATCATTTTCATGTTTTATTCATTCGTTGTATCATAATTATATATTTATTTTCGTGTACACCATTGTAAACAACTATGGTCGGAAACTCTTGTCGGTTGGCAGCGTTTAACTTACTACGCAGTCAACATGTGTTATGTAAGAAGTAACGGGTGATTTCGAGCAATCACCGTAACACATATGAAAGCGATATTGTTCCTTTGCCATTCAATCAGTGGTTTGTGGGGATGTGAGAATTTAGTCATTTCCTGCTTATGGCGTTATGTGCCAAACATGATCTCAAAAAGTTAACGAATCCCATGTTTTCATGTAATGTCACTTCCGGTTTGAGTAACGGACAAGTTAAGACTAATTGTATAACGGGGACACGTCTAAACCAGGTGTGCATGTGGTGTTTTCCGCATGAGGGAACCTAAAGCAGCAATGTTTCGGAAGGTGTGAGGAAAGTTTTTTAACTTACTTACTTAAAAGTATGCAACCCTTCCTAAAAATTGGCACATCCTGTGAAAGCATTTGGTTACAGACATCCACCATTTGGCGTACATGGTGCTTTCAAGCGTAATAAAATGACAATCACCCGGCCTCGATTTCATTTGATTCTATTCAATGACTGGAAGGCCTTGACGGGAATTGGCGATTCCAAATAAAATAACTTCACAATTGATGTTGTTGCTCTATAGATCTCCGTGTTCAAATCTTTTCAACAAGTCCATTTTTGTCCAATCACCTTGGTGATACCCCCAACATAGTTTTTTAGTCTTAAACCGACTGTGTCCTTAAAACGTATAATTTCTGTGCCCTGACACTCGAGATTCTGTTGAAAGTCTCTTTTTGATTGGTAATTGAACTAGGCGGATTGCTCTGGGCAATGGAAATTTAGTTAATTTCCCGTTCCACTCAAGTCACGCCGACCACGAAATACCCGGATATTTGTTCAGTGGCGTCTCATTGTCAAGCGCTAAGGATGTGTTTTGTTTTATGACGTCATGATGGCTGAAACCATCCAGGTACTACAGTATGAGGTACAGTTCAATACGCTGTCTGTGAAACTGAAAACTGCAGACGCCGGTATATTTTCATCACCACATTAAAGGTGAATCCTGTTGGAATTGAAATGTTGATTTTGATGACGAAATAATGTCGCAACTTTGTTTTATTTCCTGTTTATAGTTGCATTATCGTTTAACGAAGTGAAATTCTACAACCAGTCTAACGCCAGTTCGAATTTGCAGTGCCCACCTCTCTAATATATGAGCTAAATCCCACTCGATTAGCGACACAGTGCCAAGTTTATTTAGCTGGTAACGTCACCGGCAGGGATTTCAACAAATTTGCGTCAGACAGCGAATTAGCTATTATTATCGTTGGCTAAATGGGTGAATGTTATGCACGTAAATTGCGTGCGTAAGTTGATTCTTGTTAGAGGCGTAAAGTAATTATTTAGACGCGTAAAGCAATTATTTGCAGTGTAAAGTACTTACATGTATTTGCGGGTAAAGTATATTTTGACGGCGTAAAGTAATTATTTGCGGCGTTAAGTATTTATTCGCGGCTTAAAATAATTACTTTACGCCGCAAATATTCACTTTACACGTCTAACAAGACTTAAGATACGCGTAACGTTCACTGATTTGGTTAACGATAAATTTGTAATACAACCACAAAATGCGCATTAGCGGGCTTTGTTGATTTATTGTTCTGACTGGCAAAAGCTAAATAATATCAAGATGTTTATCCCTGAAATGCAGCCGAAAAAACGATAATTTACCATTCAAATCAGCCAACATCTTTTTTCGACCAAAAGCAGCTTTGGCAAATCTGTCGAGTGAGTCGTGGCCTTAGAATGCATAACTTACTTCTGTTTATACAGTATGAGAGACCGTCTAAGATACTCAAATGAATATTCCGAGGACATAATTAGCAGGCAGAAGTTCCAAATGAAAACGCCTGCGTAGGCCCTAAAATTGTCCAGTCAACTGCATTTTCCTCTTACTTTGGCCGTGTCACTTGACCCACACCCTCAATCAGCTTAAGGGGACACAGAAGTCATTTCCAGTAATTAATTTGTGAAATTAGCGAATTGGGCATTGAATATTCTTAAAACTACCAACTTTTTGTGAAAGTTGAAAACCGTTTCAGAAGATCCACTTAAAAACGCAATGATCAGACTGCAGTCAAGGGTTTGCACTATTTTGGGCGAAAGTGTCCACGCTTGGCCAACTTTGTTAATATTATTTCTACGAGAATGCATTCTTCGCTAAAGGTCCTGGTATATAATGCGTAGCATAGGCTTACTACTAGAACATACAATTCATTTTGTTTTGTATTTCAGTGCCTATTATCCCAGATTTTCTTTACTACCAAAGACACCCCGAGGAACTCGAATCAAACCGAATCGTTGTAACTTTGAACAGAACCGTGCAGCTTAACAGTACGACCTGCATGCTTAATTCTACGGAAGTACACATAGGATTATTAAAAAGAACTTTGGAGTACTATAGCAGTAGTGAACTTAACCAAGTCACAACAGATGACGCTGCTTGTAAGAGCAACTCTTCCGGTGCCGAACTTGTGAAGACTGTCACTACCAATATAACCAAACCAAGGAACAATTTGTCAGCCATGGCAAGACACAATGAGCTTGTCGATGTAAACGTGGAAGTTGGAGTCTTGTTTGCTTCGAAATCTATCATGCAGCTGATAGCCAACATATTTGTGGGTCCGTTAACGAACAGGTGAGTAATAGATTGCTCGGCATTCGTTGACTAGGCGTATATTCAACGACCCTGAAAAGCTTGCCGTAAAGGAAATTTGTAGACACCTTAAAAGGGTGCACTAGTAAAATGATCACAACTAAAGTGATTGTCCCCGTGAAAATTCCATTTTCTTCCCGGTTCACCCTCTCGAACTCTGCCAAAGATCTGTTGTCAAGAAGGACCAAATTCGAAGTTTGCTGATGTTTTGGTGCGTTTGACAACAGTCTTCATTACGCAGTTGTCTTCTTAAAGATGCTTTGTCTCATTAAATCCATGAGTATTTAAATTTGTAGAAAGCTCCACCTTGTGACTTCCTGGAGAACAAGTATAACCAGAAAAGGAAACAATTTGTAAATAAAAAGCATTTATAAAGAGAACACCACAACTGATACAATGAAAAACAAGTGTGAATATATACATGTAGAAAAACCCTAGTAATTCCAACTATTACGCAATTGTTATTTGAAAGTGAAATGAACTAATAATAAAAACTGTGTCTTGTTTCATTAGGGTAAAAATGACATTTTTCCATACTCATTTACATAAAAATAGACTCGCAAAACGAGACTTTTGCGAGATTGCAATGGTTCCTGGTTCTCAGATGGTTTCCGGCACATCGGAAGGCTCGCGGTTGTTCGTCAAAACTACTACTGCATTGCATATTCACAATTTAATGAGACATAGCATCTTTAACATAAACGTATTTGCTGAATTTCATGAAAATAAAATCATTGCTGAACTGTGAAGATTCAGACATAAATGCAAAAAAAACAAATTGCCATTAGGAGACACAGTGGTATTCAGATCCGTCCGAAAGTCAATAACCCGTTAGCAACTCCATAGACTGAACGCGTTTGTCAACTTTCACAAACCTCCTTTGAAGGGTTAATGAGATTCAACCGCGGACGCAAAAACAAAATCGCCACCATTGTTTGGACCCATCCAGCGTCAGCCGTGATCTTCTTATTGTGAACTCTGAGCTCCGAAGATACAGTAGCAAACGTGAAAAAATCGAATTGCCACTACAGGGCACACTAACTATCGGTTTCGTCCGAATTTCGTCTACACTCTTTCACAGTGCTACGAAAGGTACCTACCTTTCGTAGCACTGTGGAATGTTGTTTATCATGGCTTCTCATTGGATGAAGTAATGAAACCGACGTCATAAAAATCCAGTCATTTCCATAGGTTGAACTCTGGGAAACCCCTTTCAGTTTACTGTTACGTAGTATGGCGACCAAATTTGACTTGAATAGTTGTAATATATTAAAATGGGCAGAAATCTAAGCAAACAAAATCAAGGGTACCCCGATCCCGTAACTAAGCCCAAAAATACATTGGATAAAAGGTATGTGAAAGTGGTGGCGATGTGATCGATAAACTTCCGACCAAGCATGCGCATTGATGCCCACAGACGGAATTCCGTGTGTCGTTCATCATGTTTCCACAAGGCCACTTTTCAGTATAGGTGGCGTTGTGTCAGAGGGTAAATCTCGTCGTCATCTGTCGCCATCTTGAAAGGAACACGTCTGCAAAACTCGCAAGGGGCTTAGGAGGTATAGCAGCGGACGCCGTACGCCCAGACAGTGATGACGGCAATAAGCACCTAGATATATCCTTTTGCAGGCACATAAAAATTCAGTGATGACACGATGAGTAAAAATACATAAAACAGTACTTACTGTAATGTAATTTTTATCACCGTGTGTTGATTAACGCAATCGTCTTGAATTAATGAAGTTCAGCAACTCGTTTTCGGAATTGCGTATCCTCTGGAAAGAATGTCAACATGTTTGAACAGAATTTATAATAATCAGATTGATACACCAAATCCAAAAATACACAGCTAAGTAAGTTTACATTGTATGCCTCATGAGGGTCAACATGTCCATTTACATTACAGTGTAGGCTTGGTTTAATGAGCCTCTAGAATTCAAATTGTAATTCTTCTAGAGAGTGGTTTTAACTAATGTTTGTGTTGTAGTTTTCACGCATTTGCAAAACCGTGAACAATTATAGTTGCCTAAAAAACAGGCACAGCCATGGGTAGAATTCAAATTTTTAATTCCATAAGCAAAAGTTTTAAAACAAAATTGTTTGCAAGTGAAGTTAAAAAACAGGATTATGCGCCCCTTAATTTGTGCCAAATTCGAACCCTGGAAATAGCAATATTTAAACAATTCTAATAATCAAACATGGCCGATTCTTTCAATGTGGATGACGTCAGCCTATTGCTACTACTGTGATTATTTGGATGTACAGCTCTCCAGTTCTTCACTTACATAATAGAAACTTGAAAACAAAAGAGATGTTAAAGAAGAATCCTCCTGTTAAAAACTTCAAAGTAACCTTGGCATAACCCACTCTCAAAAATGACAAATAAAAGGAAGATACTGTCATGATCATCATCAAGGTCTTATTTCGTCTTGATAGGTTGTTGTAAAATAACTAAAGGAATTTACGATAATCCCATGCAGTAGCTGAATAACACTGCTATCATTTGTTGAAATATTTTGTAAGATTACAATAAGAACGCGGAATAGCCGCGAACGGTGTTCATAGATTCAAGACATCCACGACGCACATGTGGCAAGAAATCTTCACTTAGGGAATTTGAATTCCATCACATAATTCAACTTACCGACGAATCACTCCTATTGCCGCATTTACGCTACCGCGGTGCGCTAGCACGGTCTCGAACATATATCTCGCACGCGTGATTTTAGGTGATCTTACTTTTTCGTGATTTTCTAGCGTTTATGGAGTGCATCCCTGGGCTGCGTTGTGGGAGCGAGTTTCAAGCAAAGCACGTGACCTCACTAGATTCACTCATAAACTCGGGTCCCAGTCCTGTATAGGTGCCGGCATCGTTGTCTTTATTTTTGTATCGGTGATACTTCGTTTGCGCCTGATGTCACTTTGTCTTTTTATTTCAGAGTGGGATACACGGTGCCTATGTTTACGGGCTTTGTCATAATGTTCGTTTCCACAATAAGTAAGTCCACTTACTCTTCATTACTTCCTTTATGAAAGCCATGAGTAGAAAGGCGTAATTTATGGACTTGAAAAGAATTTGCAGATTGTAAACCAAGCTCATGAAATTTCAGATGATCTGAAATTTTATGAGCTTGGTCTGGAAACATATCGAATTGTCAGTAAAGTATAATTTTATATCGATAGTGGCCTAAACCAAAATTTATAGACAGAAATCACGGTTTTAATGCCTCTTTAAGATATGCGGAAGCCTTTATAATAAGTAGATAGTTATGGCCAACGGTGCCAGAGCTTCTTTGGCATGGTGGTCTTCAGTGTGAACTTTTTCAGAAGTTAAGGTGATTGATTGATTAGTACGCGTACAATGCGGTTTGTTGAACATGCGTTTATTGTACGTCCTCATTCAACTATTGAGTTTTCACGAAAGATGACGTCAGCTATTGAATAACTCAGTGGCTAAGGCGACGGCTGTCCTTACTCGAAAGTTAAGTGAAGCGGGTTCGAATACGGCCTCGGTTAATCAACACGCGTTGACCAACAAAATGGGTTTATCAATGGTTGTAATGACCATGCCAGGCTGATTATCTGGTATAAAGTTAAGTAAGCAATGACCCCGTCCATTAATTATTCTAGTACCATCACATGCACCTTTGATCAGCCCCAGACGATAGTATAAAGAGAAAGGTATACAACTGCTATCCAATATGGCCGCCCGCCAGGTACTTCCGGAACAGCTCCAAACATGCCAAATCTCTCAGAAATTGAAGTCAAACATTTTATTTGCGACATCAACACGTTCACTACTTCCATTTGTTGACATCGAAACCAATACAAACAATACATAACCTCCAGATTTTTAGATTTTAATCGCCAACATTCACGGCAAAGCGTAGTGACAAAAAACATCCACGGGTGCCAACTGATGCGCATGCTCACAAGGTCGCTGACAACACTTTCAGAAAGTTTACATAAACTTAAAACAGCAACATTAGAGGCAGAGGAAACACAGATGCTTCTGACGGTAATTTACGATCATGTCCAGGCGACCAGGGTTCGACCGCAAGTGACGAGGTTATAAACACATGGTTGGAAGACAAATTGAAAGGCCACTTAAAAGTTTGACCTATTTTTGTTGTACCCAATCAGCGTGCTCCTGGAGTAATATATACATAATGTTGCTGTTTTTAGCTGATGAAAGCGTTCTGAAAATGTTGTCAGCGGCCTTGTGAGCATGCACATTAGTTGCAACCCATGGATATTTTTGTCACTACTCTTTGCCGTGAATATTGGCAATTGAAATCGGGAAATGTGGAGGTATGTCTGTTTTTTATTGGTTTCTATTTCAACAAATGATAGAAGTGAACGTGTTGATGTCGCAGATAAAATGTTTGACTTAAATTTCTGTGAGATTTGACATGCCTGGAGCTGTTTCGGAAGTGTCTGGCGAGCGGCCATATTGGATAGCAGTTGTATACCTTTCTCTTTACTATAGTATATCGCCGAAGGCTAATTAAAGGTGCCTGTGGTACCATAGGAGGGACAGAACAATTCTCAGAGGGGTTTGCATACCAGAACAATGGAGTCAATGGACTCTTCACCATTTCTTCACTCTGTCAAAAACTGCATGGAAATAAAGAAAAGTTTTGAGTCATTTCACACTACAAGCCCTACAGATGAGCACAGCAACTTTATTCTTTCTTGTATTTTTGACCCTTTTGCTTCCACTGAAAACCAAGCTAGACTAAGAAAAATAGGGACAAAAATGCAAAATCGGCCCTTTTCACCCGAAAACCACCACTTCCCTGCAGATGCTCGACTAAAGCCAACAATAGATTCCGAAAGCAAATGTCCTACCGATTCCAAAAATGTGGTCCAAAAGTACTGTCAACCAACTATTTTTTGCAAATCTGGCTTGTTTGAGGGCTACCTGAAATCGCGGCCAATTTCTCATTTGCTACACAGCAATGCACAGTTGCAACAGGGGGCCACCATCTTGAAGAAGAGTGCAGCTACAGCCGAGCAAGTAGCCTTTTGTATTCTCACATGTTCACAAACACAAACAAACCACATTCACTGAGACTACATGCAATGCTGACCTACAAAGTGCCCCCAAACTTGGCCTACCCCAAAATTTTAATATTTTGGTCGCGGCCACCATAGCGAGACTAGACGGCTCCGATTTATTCTGACTCGTGATTGGTCATGGAAATGACGTCGTGCAACGTCTATGCAGCGGATGCTGGCCCTCCCAACACATTGATCATCTGATCGTAATATAATTGTGTTTTACTTTTCTGTTAATTTTATGTTCATGTCCGCTGAGTAACGGCAACGTCTTTAAGCTCTCACCGTCTGGCGTATACCGTACTCGTGATAATGCGAAATAACGCACAGCACTGAACGATACCTTCAGGATAACCAACTCATATGACTTTCTAAATAAGGAAGTGAATATACTCATGAACTTGAATGTATTATAAGCTTGCACGAAGCCGACTGTAAGCTGGGGGCAGGATCAAGGCTACAAGTTCATTTGCAAAGCAACGAAGTTTGTCCTCAACCGGTCGTAGCAGTAATAGGGTTTTATCAATATTGTTCATCTGAATAACAATCGCGAACTAGCTGTCAATCATATATTATAATAAACCGACTTGCTACTTCAAGTTATCGGAACATTCCCAGAATCAATGCGAGGTTATTACACAACAAACATCGAGTATGGCCATCATGCCTGGCAGCAATTGTACCGGAAACGTTCTTTTGAAAACGACTGCCAAGTCAGCAATGACTGTTCGTACACGGACGCGTATGCTGCTTGATAAAGTTATGGCTAATTGATGCGCCTCTCTTATTCTGAAGCTTGCGTGGTTTCATTGCTGTAAGGGAGCATTCACATATTGCTTCATCACTAGAGGGAGGGTGTGAAAGATGATGATTTATGGCATAGGGAGGGGGGTTAGACTCATGGTGACATCATCGTGTGTTTCATTAGAATATCTCTATCATAGTTACTTTACATATCGTTGCGAAACTGGTTCATCTTCTGGCAGAATTAACTAATTCCAAAACCGGGACCTGCCGATTCACGCTTATCAAATTTGATCAAATTTTACCAGGTTTACCTTATAGACATGTACACAGACAAACGGTAGCTACATTCCATCACTGCCCATCACTGACAATCATTATAGTGACGAAACGCATTAGGGTATGATCAGGACGTTCAGCGACAGGCGGTGTTATATTTGCAGTGGATGGGATCTACATTGTGAGCTCGTTAGGCAGTGTTGTTTGCGACGGAATTAATTTTGTTTTCATTATTACATTAAATATGCAGAAGTTGCTTTACTTTGCTTTCGTACTATAGCTGAAGATTCACTTTTAAATCTCAAGCTTTGCTCTCCAGCTTGCTGATTCATTGGAGACTGGCCGCAGAGTAACAAAAGTCGATGGTGTTGCAACTTAATACTACAAAAGAAACGCGGAGCACTGAAATGCAGACACTACTGTACCTCAAACTGTGTGCCTTATGGAGTGATTTTAATATCACAGAAATAACCTTTGCGTGCTGCAGAATACGTGGAACCCGTGTGAAGTTGAGAAGATGTTGTCGTCATTCTATTACAAAACTATTTGCCAAAATTACCGAAAATCCACTATGGGACATCAAAGATACAAACGCGATAACTAAAATTGCCTGTAGAGGGCACAGTGATAGTCAGAGGCGTCCAAAAAGTCATGGACAGTCGTTTTCACATTTAGTGGACCTATAACCATGGTCGCAAAAATACAAAATCACCACAAGGGGCTGCCACAGTTCTTAGACCCGTCCGGAAATCAGCATCAGCCATGGTCTTCTCATCAGGAACACAACTGCTAAGTAAAGTAATACTCCTCTGAGCAGTTTGGCGGACACAGAGGCGAACGCCAAAGACGGATATCGAAATGATAAAATTGGCAGAGCATGCCGAATCCGCCCGACAATGACAAAGGATTGTCGTCTCTTTAATAGGAACCTATTGCAAATTTCACGAAAATCTACCCGCAACTGAAATGACAGAGGCAAACGTAAAAATATATAATTGCCATGCGCTAGGGGGCACAGTTGTAGTTGGATTGGTCTGAAACTCGTTTTCATCTTCGCAGGAATGCAACTGCCAAGTTTCAAAAAGATCCTCCAAAGACTTGAGGATACAGCTATGGACGCAAAAATACAAAATTGTCACTAGGGGGCGCAAGAGCAGTAAAATCCGTCCGAAAATAAACGACACTTGCGGTTTCCTTATCAGGAACAAATCTGCCAAGGTGAAATGTAAGGGGATAGAGAGGCTAACGACAAAAACGTACTCCAGGTGTCCAGCAGGTGGCGCAAAACAAGTTAATTCCGTCCGAAAATTGGAAGACGTCATCGCCTTCTTAGTAGAAACATATTTGCAAAGGTTCATTTAAATCCACCGATATACTCAAAAGATACAGAGGCAAACATAAAAAATAAAATTGCCTCTAGGGAGCAGAGTGGTAGTCGGATGGCCAGAACTTCGTTATAGTTTGCTTTTTAGATACACGTCTGCCAAACCATTAAGATCCTGCAAAGCATTTACAAGATACAGCAGCTGACGCCGGAAAGAGATGCCAGCCCCATATAAATAGGCACAGACAAAGGCCGCCCTTATTAAAACATATTTCTTTTCCCGACCTATCCTCACACTTCTGACCGAGTTAGGTATGGAATTATTCATTATTTTTGGTTTGATAGTTGAAATGGCGTACTTTACTTCACTGCTAAATACAACAGCGACAAATGCAACTTTCAATTGAAGCGACAATACTTTGTTATAAGAATCACATAGACGGAACCCCCAACGAACTGTCAATTCTTCCAAAACAGAGGTTGACTGCGATGACGTAATTAGAGGCTGGACGGGGGACTATATCGGTTTCCGGTTAATGAGAACATTTCGGAAAGCCAAAACACGTTTATTGAAGCCAACTCACGGATTTTTGCGTTCCGGTCATCATCATTTCACAAGCAATTCTCTAGATGTGGGGTCGTTACAGAATGCAAGTTGTAACGATTTCAGTAATTCGGGGGATTTCATCCACGGCAAAACTTCCTTGCGAGCGGCGCTGACGCTAGTTTTTCAAGTGCATTGTGGGACAGCTGTCGTTTAGTAAACGTAAACTGGAAACATTGAAGACATGTATAAAACTAGACGAAGTTAGCGAGTAAATCTAGAATGATCGCCCCATTCGTAATCTTGCATTCTCGAGAGTTTCTTGGGTCTACGGAACGTGTTAAGTGGCGAGGTTTAATTTCAGTTGTGATCGGTTGGCGCGTTCCCCGAGAATATTTCTCGAAAAGATTTCCTAAATTCAACTTATTCATTCGATGCCTTTGTAGGTTACTTCGATTTTATGTTCCAGCTGTTCAGTGACACTAGTACCAAAACATTTTGCAATGGTCCCGCACTTTCAACTATGGCGAGCTCAAGTGAAAAGTGCTGCTGCTCGTCGTATTGTTTTCAATTCACTGAGTTTTTATTGATGTCACCTTACATGTATGTTTACGAGCAACCGTCCAGTTATGCACTTGAAAAACGACAGAGCGCCGAATCTGAAATCTTCGAATTACGTCTTGTTCTAACTCGTAATGTGGAAGCAACTGATCCGAATGACTATAACAGGACGTTACGTACACACCAGTGCAGTCGTTAATGTATGCTCCGCCTTCATGAAGAATGCGAATTTGTTATCATTAACATTTGTCTGTATTTTCAGTTTTTGCCTTTGGTACCAACTACTGGGTGTTATTTTTGGCTCGGGCAGTGCAGGGAATTGGATCGGCTTGTTCTAGCACGTGTGGTAGGTGCAGGAAAATAGCAAAATCAACATTTTATTTTGCAAGAGATGATTTAAGTTGCATCGGCGATCCACTACAGAGACTGGGTGATACAACGCGAGTAATCACTTTTAGATACTCGTGATCATGGCAAACTATAGAGCGGTTGCAACTGAAAGAAGTGTGACGTTATCTTCCGATCAGCTATTACAAATTACCGAATTAAGCCCGCGCGTTCACACTTGAAAGTGGGTTGGAACGCGTTGATAGCATTGTATTCTTCAAAACGTTTCTTTGGCTTTAGATTTGATAACAATATGTTGAACCTAATTCTAACCTAATTCCATTTATTTTCGTTTCAAATTTAAAGAAACGACCTGTCACAAGCTCGTCACTTTGATGGTTTTGTCCCAACACCACCCTCTCATGTGGAAACGTGATACTATATCTTGACCCCAGGCCATAACCTCAAAGTGGACGAAAATATGACAGTCATCTGTGGGGTGAAAATTTGAAATTGAGCTAGGAAGAAAGAGTGTGTTGTCGTGGGTATTTCAAAACAGTGAACTTGGTGATTTCTACTAACTGGAGGCTCCCCGTCGAACGGCAGTAAACAGCTCACTCATAGACGTTAAGACTATGTGCTCTTGTCTAAAATTGTGCATTGTATTCAATTAAAAAAATATTTTTCGAAACCGTAACATCAACTCCAGTTGATTTTGTCAAAATTTGTTCTTAAATAGGGTTCCTTCAGAATATTTTTCCGAATAATAAGTATGGTTTAATATATTTTAGTACATTTTGGAATTTCTGATGGTGCACTGAAAAATGGCAGTCGGACAACGGATGTAACATTTTTATATTAAAAACCGAATACTTTCATGGTACAAGGGTAATCTACGAAAAGATCCCATTTTAGCAATGAACTGACCAAACTTGTTTCATAAATTATGGCAAACAACGACAAGATCTAGTTTAAGGACAACCAAATGTACGTCTGTGTTATATCAGTATAAATAAGTGTGGAAATCAATTTAATTACCTATGGATAACTACAACTTTTGACCGCACAATCGATACCTTACCATTTCCTTTGCAGGCATGGGAATGGTAGCGGAATATTACCCAGACGATAAAGAACGGGGAAATGCAATGGGAATAGCACTCGGAGGGTTGGCGCTTGGTGTTTTAGGTTTGTATCTCAAACAGATAATTAAAAGATTATCCATGATGTCAAGCAAATGTGCAGTGAGTCACTAGAGGGCGAGACTGTCTCGTTCACGAGTCGGTTCACATATACTGTTCAAACAATGTCGGGGAAATCGACATTTCGCTCAAAACAATTCGGTAAAGGGACAATTCGCAAGAACAAGAAACAGACAGCAGAAATGAATGCCAGTTAGCAAACGCAGAAATGATCGCTTGTCATTGCTTTTGATACCCGATCATACAAGACGACGTCGTGGTTTTTTCGTTTGAAAGTACCGCATCTCGTGTGTTGAGCTGACCAAGGCCTCGGTGGAATCTATTCTTTTCACTCGAAATCGAACTCAAAAACATATCTGTCATTTACCACTCTCCTTCAATACAAAATTAAAACAATCCCCTATTGTTCTGTGCTTAAATATAGTATACATTACGCAAACCCCTGTGTTGTCCAAATTCGCAATTGATGACCCCTAGATTCGAGGTAAAATTCGAGAAATGGCTTTAATACTGGGTTCGTTGAATGCAAAATATGATTACACAGTCATCCATGTAAAACATAGTATGTCCTGAGCACAGATTAGTAGACACGTTATCGTGAGGTCTTAACAAAGTAAAAAGAAAACGTTTGGTAAGAATGTAAACGTCAATAGTCGTCCGCAGAAGATGACCAGGAATTCAACGGATTTCGCCTACTACCAATCTCTCTGTCTTAGCGACGCTGGTATCGTTTTTCATATACGTTGGTGGGCGACTTTTGGGCTGTAAAAACCCGGTGACGCCACAGATTATGAAATCCGCGAGAAAAAAATCTAATACTCCCGTTATTGAATATAATGAAAACATTATGAAGTAACTACGATACAGTAGGACTGGCAAAAATGCTTGCAATGATTTTAAATGTGCTAGATAATCAGTGAATACTAATTCTGTGTAAGCAAATTCAAATCAATAGGGTTATTATTAAATGTACTTGGATTACTCCAAATTTGGCAATTTTGTTTTCAGTGGGGCCGCCATTTGGTGGTGTAATGTACGAGTTTGTCGGGAAAGAGGCTCCCTTCTTGATACTGGCGTCTCTCGCTCTTATTGACGGGTGTAAGTATTTTCCAGAGTATTTGGCGAAATAGTGTTCAATATTACACATCACGCATGGTACACTCGCGACAAGCATTATTTTTTTCTGCTGAATTAGAAATTACTCCTAATATTTAGGTCTCACAATGCTGGTCGCCTCTTATACTTCCATAGTTTAACATGCTGGTGCAACTGTTCATGTTCAGTTGTAGCCATTTTGAATTCCCCAATGTGCTCTAATTTAGAACCCAAAACGTCCACTTCCTAATGTACTCTGTTTTAGAACCCAAAAATAATATGAAAAGATTTATCGTTTCAAAATACAAAACCAAAGAATTTAACGGTTTTCTGATTGCTGCCCTCTCCACAGGAAATTCTCTTAACAGAGCCCTCCCTCAGTTTATAGTCTTATTAACAAGTTTATAGAAGTTTATAGTCTTATTAACAAAATACGTATAAAATCCACAGCTTTGCAAGCTTTAAGACTGCCCTTTTGATCTTGTGATTCTGGAAACTTGCTCTAGAAATCTGCATATCAATTTTTCTTTTGGAAGTCTGGTAAAGTGCCCGACTTCAAGTTCGTGTTAGCAAATCTTTTAAGAATTTGGCCCCATAATAAAGTGCTTTGGGAACCCCAAAGCAAGACTCGGCTCTGTGTGCGGGTACTAGTAGTCATTTGTTGTCATTCTAATACACTCCCTAGACTCAAAAAAATTGAAATTCGTTTCACAGGGCCGACTCTATTTCCCTTCAAACAAATTGACACACTGAACGTTACACCAACGCCGTCTCAAAAAGCTGCGAACAAAACAGCAATACCCCAAAACACAAGCATTTAGTTTTCGCAATCGTGCTTGGTTAAAATGGTAAAACTATAAATCGCTTGGAATACATTCGACACATTTTCTTTTCAGGTTTACAACTGTGTGCTCTGCAACCAAAAATAAAACCAGAAAGCGTGGTGGGGACATCGTTAATACAACTCTTGAAGGATCCTTACATCGTGATTGCCGCTGGTATGTCCTGTATCAGAAATTCTAAAAAAGTCCAGTTCGTTTGTGCAAATGCACATGCTCTAAACCAAAACTGAAAGTTAATGTTTCCATTACAAAAGGATTTAGTCTAATACAACAGTTTCCTCCACACAGTTTCAGTTATGAGGAATACTGGCAAAATGAATATCTGCAGATAAAACTTGACCTCTTCTGATATTTTTATCTTCTATAGAAAACTGTGACAGTCATATTTCGATGGTATGACTTCAGAATTAACCGTTTTTGTAACATAAAGGTCAGTGCCAACTTACCAGACAGCGTATGGAAATGTATGGTTGGCCATATAGGTGAACGTTACGCACGTAAATTACGTGCGTATGTTAATTCGTGTTAGAGGCGTAAAGTAATAATGTGCGGCATAAAGTAATTGTTTGCGGCTTAAATTTATCACTTTACGCCTCAAGTATTTACTTTACGCCTCTACCAAGAATTAACTTACACACGTAATTTACGTGCGTAACGTTCACCGATTTGGCAAACGATAGAAATGCCCGTTTACCAAGTCTTGAGCATTTACGGTAATCACTAAAGTATTGAGGCTCATTCCAACTTCCAAAGTTTGAAGCTTCTACATCTGGTAGGTTAGTCAAACTTCAAACAAAACTTAACTCAAAACTTACGTCAAACTTAAGATCACTTCCTCGGAACAAACTTCAGAAAAATTGAATTTTTATCTTAAAATTGACTTGAATTTCAGATTCGCCTTCCTTGGAACAGGCCCCTGTTTTGTTTAGTCTACATGAAGGATATTTGAAGTGATGTAATCTAAAACGTACCGTCCCATGTTATGATTCAAAAGTAACCAAAATTATGATTCATTTTAGAAAAATGTGTGAAAAAATAGTGAGTGCGCCAATGAAATTTTTTTGCGCCAATGACACGGGGCGCAGCCCTAAAATATCCCTGCAGCATGCAAGTACATGTAAAGATATTCTATGGTAACGTATTAATTAATCTTTTGCTTAAACTCTGTTTTATGTTTAAGCAACACTTCATTTTACCAATTTATATTGTCTAGGATCTATTACTTTCGCAAACATGGGCATTGCCATGTTGGAACCGTCACTTCCGGTCTGGATGATGGACACAATGCATTCTCAGAAGTGGGAGCAGGGGGCAGCTTTTCTTCCGGCCAGTATATCGTATTTGATTGGAACCAATATCTTCGGGCCCCTGGCTCACAAAATAGGCAGATGGCTCAGCGCCGCCATTGGAATGGTGGTTGTTGGAGGCTGCCTAATAGCGGTGAGTTTTCAATTGCAGTACTTGTACTATTATTATCATTATTATGTTGGTGATCCTGTCGATATCTGAATGTAAAATTCCCAAACTCTCATTTTACTGCATTCTTGGGATAGCTCAAAAGCTTTTGTTTCTCTTTCAGGTCCCCTTTGCCAAAAACTTAAACCATCTAATTGCCCCCAATGGCGGGTTGGGATTAGCAATAGGTAAGATATGTCAACAAGCCTCGATGAGCTTCTTCACAGAAAATATTCTCATCGACAAATGTGTGTCAAATGTGGAACAACTAAGACGACTTCGCTATTCAGAGTGGAAAAGAACATAACATTTGAAATTTCGGTTTTTCGAAAATTTGTTTTCTTTTTAAATAGGACCTCGTGTCCAGTTGTTGTTGCCATAACCTTTCACATATTTCTACATTTTGTTAATGGACACCTGTTAAATTGTTCTGACATGTAACCACGATAAAAGCACAGCATATCAAACCGTGAATTTGATGTTTCCTGAAAACAAGAAAATGGAACATAACGGGTGACGGATTATGGTTTCTTAGAACAAGCTAAATTCCGGGACCTTAGTTATTTGGGCTTCTTGTGGTCGCCACATTGTTTCACTGCTCCAGGTCGCCACAATTTTCATTCCCTGTCTCCATGACTTTTGCACAATTTGTAGAAGAACGGACCTGGCGGACAAGCAGTTGCTTAGTTACATGTTGGATAGTCGGGCACTGGAGGTGACCGATTTTGATTCTAAGGTTATCAACGCCATGACTGACGAGTGTTTTTTGCCTTCCTTTCAAAGCAGTATAACTGTATAAAACATGTTTTTATTTATTCATACGTGTGCACCATTTTGTAGGCATGGTGGATGCTGCAATGATGCCTCTGATGGGCTACCTAGTAGACATACGTCACGCGTCAGTCTATGGCAGTGTTTACGCCATCGCGGATATTGCGTTTTGTTTAGGTTTTGCCGTAGGTGAGTCAGTTCTAGATATCACTACTTGCTTAAAGGTGTTATCGGTAAGAAAAGCAATTTTCCAAATCAGCCTCATCACCGAATCGAACGGAAATGGATTGTTCCGAGAAACACAGTTTGATCACGTCCACCGTAGTTGCTGTTACGAAGTCTCAAAGAGCAGAGCAAATGTGGCGGAAATATCCTGCTACAACAACAACAGTTTCTTTTTGATTTGTCCATGTAATTTTATTTGTGTGAAGAGGCCTCCGTCTCACATTACAATATTTAAGTTTATACACTAAACCAAAGGTGTTAGAAATTTAACAAATCCGTGTATCATCTATTTCACAGGGCTTTCCTCTGGCAGCTTCGCTCACCATAGACCTGATTACATGTGCATGTCTCAAAACTCAGTATTGTTTGTCGGCACTAGATTTTCAAAATTCAAGTGTTTTACATTTCATTGAAAAGATATCGTTACCTGAAATAATGCGGTACTTGTATGAACTTATTTCCGAGCTTATTTTAAGTTGGTTGTGAGGTCTCTATCACATGCTTCTATATCCGCAAGCATTTCCCCCACCATCTGTTCCCGACAAGTCCTCGATTTCCATTCGGACATGCCGGAACTACAGTATCCATTGCTCTCAAACTGTACTTAAGTCTACCTTTAGGGAATTTTATGGTTCGTAACAAGAGGCATACTTTAGTACCTGAGAACATGCTCTATAAGTTGGTTTGGCATTTCATGAGCCGAGCAGTCAGTTTTATTGCGATCCAAAAATTCACTTATCATATGAGTAAGGGACCAGTTGATTCCAAAATTTTAGTGGACAGTGTAACCAAGTAACCATGGACAGACAGATGAACTTATGCCTAATTACAGGTGATCCGAATAGAGGCATGTATGAAAACTGAACGCAATTACCACTGCATTTTGTGAACTGGTTATTACAGGTCCGGCGCTAAGTGGTAGTTTAGTAAAGGCAGTTGGCTTTAACTGGTAAGTGTCTACGAATGTCTAAGCACTAGAAATAACAGAGACAATTGGAAGAAAAATCTTGCTCTGGTGTGATCGGGTCCAGTACTACGACTTTAAAATTTCACCATGTTTTAAAATAACGCGAAACGTGAAAAGTAATTTTAAATCTAGTGACTCTTAAAGTGCTTAAAGTCTCGTTTTGACTAGTGACTTCATGGTCAGCATGATTACGCAATGAATATCACAATCGTAAATAATGCCAAACGCACGTAGCTCCACAGATATGAGTGTGACGTATGAAAGTACCCAGGGCTATTGTGTCATATCCACAAACACGTGAATTTCTTATACAACTTTGTGCCATATCCGCGGGAAAGTGAAAAGAGCCACGGCGTGGTCTTATACTACGTTGTCAGATCTACCACTAAGGCAAAGCATCGCTGTTCCTTATTAACCACGCGAAAATGAGCAACAATATCTGACGACTTTTCACCCTAAAGAAAATGGGGATAGCTAGTGCTGTAATTGGTTGTCCCGGTTTTATGTAGTATCTTTCTACCAATGAATTCTCGTAACTGGATACGACATAATTAACATATCGTCACATAATGTTTGTGGGTTTTCTAATTTGACAGTTGATCGATAGGTTGCGTTGTTTTTTGGTGTTTTTATGTATAATTGATGATTTTAAGTTCTTTAAAACCACTACGAGTGCACAATCGTTAGGCCGTGGTTTCAATTCCTATCAGTTGCACCACGTATTCCTATAAAATTCACTTGTGTAAAACGGGTTTCGAAATCTGCGGGATTTCTTTGTTTTAGGATGTTGTATGGAATAGCAATAGTGAATATCCTCTACGCGCCGCTGTTATACTTCCTGAGGAATCCGCCAACGAAAGAAGAAAAACTGGTAAACCATTTTCTATGCATATATGAATATATTATTATGTATACATATGTATAAGTTTTGTTGAGCACCAGGTACCATTAGTTTGTAATAGCTTTAATAGGTACACGCTTTAATTGGAAAGCAGACTGATCTCGTGCCAGGCATCAGTGTAAGAATATGTAAACGCATTTTTAGTCTTCATTTTCTGGCATTTTTTCGAGTCCTTGTAATCGGGAGTTGCGTTCATTGCCTTAGGAATTGCAATCCACCACCCTACTTTTGAAAATAAAAGCGATGCGTAGCTAGAAGTAAATACTTTTGCTCTGTCTAAAATTAGGACTTTTGTTATTACCTTAAAAAAATTAAATGCTGCGTAACACGAAAATGGAGCAATAATTTAGAAAATTGTTACAGCGTGTTTGAGATTTCATCTTGAGAATTTATAAAATGAAATTTGGTCATGTTATGGATATTGTTGTGAATGTAGGTTTCGTTTTTAGCGAAAATTTAACAAAAATGTATGGTCACGTGAACCAATTAATGACACATTAGTAAAAAGTCCAATATTAAATTCTACAGGTTTTCCACATTAAAAGAGCATGTACATTAACTGAGTTAAAACATAAAGTGTTATTGATATTTGGTTGAATACACCGACTTGTCGATAAGGTCACACATAACATTAAGGTCATGTCACACCAAAGATGTTCTCACTACGCTGTTAAGGGTTTTGACACAAAAGGTTAAAACTGAGTGGGAAGTGACCTTAAAAACATTTCTTACAACCTGAGTTACAACATCGTGGACGGTGTCGAATAAACTGGACGTTTACGTTTGTAAACTAAAATTTTAGCCGTTCTTATAACGAGTTCTGTGTAACAAGAACTTTAATTTCACCGTGAACTTTGGCTTCTCATTTCAGTCTCTGATCATGAACGAGCAGTGTCCCGTGCAATATGTCACCTATAAGCAAAATGGTAAGGTCGACGAGGATGATTGCGAAGCCATGGTTGATGAACAATACGACGACTAAAGACGGAACATACATTTTCTGCCCAGCAATTCGGTTTGCCTGTTATACCAGAGTGGCTTTCCTCAATGCTTACAATGCAGTTTTGATTTTCAAACAGCGGTAGGCTGCCAACACACCATAGGTTTCCAATACACTTGAACTTATGTTTTGTGTGATCGTGAGCCTTGCAAATGAGAATCTTGACTTCTTTTGCGCAGGTGAAGGAACCAGTCTCACAAATATCTATTAGCTGAAGCTTAAGCAACAAGCATTAAGTTCTGGTCTTGAACATCGAGTCGGTGGTGGTATTTTTGTTCGTTGCTCATTTTTTAAGTTAATCAACCTGGAACGAGCAAAAATAATGCGGTATTTATTTTTTACTCACCATTTAGCAAATTCTGTCGATTCCAACCCTACTTCCGCTTGCTAACCTGTCTTTGTGCAGATCTTCAGTCAAAAAACAAAACACCAGAAATTGGGCGGGGGTGGTTTTTAGTCGGTTAGCAGTGTACAGAACGAACCCACTACGGTCTTTTGGCTTTCTTCGATTAACTCTGTACCTCGTGTTATTTCATTGACGTGAGAGTGATTATTTGAACTATATATTCTTAAGGAACTTTTTATATATTGGCTCCCTTCCGGAGACATTATTCTCAGTCATCCAGTTGTTGAGGGCTAGTTGGTTACACAGTGGACCTAATATTGTCAGTGAGTGGTCTGTTAGGCTCAACCTGACCCATCGGCGCACACTGGCACAACTTCAAGTGAGCGAAAATAATGCAGACCCAAACTGACACACGCAAAATTGGTGTGACAATTTGGACAGGATCACCCGAATTGGCACAATGCAAGCGTTGTGTCACTTAGGACTGCAGAGTGCCTTTACCGATTGAATTCCTGCGAATGTGTTATACTTAACTCTTAAGCACGACTTCGGTAATTGAAGAAACAAAACGATGACGATTACGGAACATGGCTGTAAGATAATTCTTCACGGACAATCTCTGCAAATAGATTCCAATTTCGTTTCCATTCTGCATGAGGTTGGGAGCCCTAATTCCAACCATACACACATCAAGAGAAACAGTCGAGTAACCCCCGCTTCACCAACATAACATTTTATCCGAGTTGTGACGAGATAATACATGTTTTCTTCTGGTGAAAGTAGTCCCTTGAGATGATTTACATGTGCTGCATGACAAAGAAATGATGACGTGGAACAGTATTGCTACAAGGAGCAGTGCTGTTAAACTATGATGAATCGTGTTTATGCTACAAAAACAACAGACTAAATCGATGTATTCCTCTTAAGTTCGAGAAGATAATAAAGGCACCAACCTCTACAATATAATATAACGGATCACTACACTAGAACCTACAAACCCATAGGTTCGCAGTCGCTATTTCTTTACTTCCGGAAATTTGTAAGATAAAGATTTGGAGAATTTTTGCATGCGTCCGGAGCAATGGTAATTGATTTAAATGCTGTTTCAGATGCGTGTTGTTAAAGTGGCCTAAACATTCTTTGTTACAGCGAGTTATTTTTGTTGTGTAGTCGTTGACAGTCGCAAATAAGTGCGCTTATGTACAAATGTAGTGGTTCCATGACTAAATACTTTGGCGCCGCATGTTATAGACATATTGTTAGAAAATATATCTAATGTTGCAACCAAATCTTGTTTGGACGTTTCGTCTGTCGTTTGTTGTACACAAACATTCCACAAAGTTGACGTTGTTTTTTGATATTTATTTCGGTTGGAATCTGGGTAAGGACCAACTTAAAATCAAGTTTATAACGGGCAACATGTCACCTGTGGTCACATGCCACCTGTGGTCACATCACGTGACCTAATGAATATCAGTCTGAAGATTTCTACCCCAACTTGGACTCGAACCCGGGACCTCCTGCTCACCGTGGAGACGCTCAATTGAGTTCACTTGAATGGATATTTCACACTGGAATAATATAATAAGAAAGAGTTATTAGTCTTCATACACGTCATACATGTATGTTGGTCACGTGACTTATAGTTGAGTCTAAAAATATCTCTGCGGCATCCACCCAAATAAACAAACAAACAAACAAACAAACAAACAAATAAATAGAATACTCTTTATAGTTTAAGCACGATCACAAAAATTGTAAAAAGCTGCTTTTCGTAGAATTGTGGCAACAAATGTATCCTAGTTAAATCTAGCTGGTTGAATATATCTTTCAGTTCAGCAAAAGTCGCCATTCCACGGTGCCGCTAGAAACGTGAACGTGGATTATGAACACTTTAACAAACTCAATAAATAACAGCTGCGTGACTAAATTCAGGCGAAAACTATTGCGTCTTATCCGTTGTGTGTGTGAACACGTCCACGGAATGCGCCGAGAGATACACTGTTAAATACGGGAAAGTAGAGCAAATCAGTATTCAGTGACAGTGGCAGTTTTTCATGGCTCTTGTACAATGGAGTAAATTCGCGTATTCGACGGCTAATTCAATTGGGCTCGTTCATTAGGGCTACCTATGACAAAAGGCGTTGTTCCTGAAAAAGCAGTTTACTGCTCCAAAACTGTAAGCTTTCAGCAAAGTTTTTACTAAGAACATTAGACGCACGGTGATCAGGCGCTTATGTTTAGGCTTCGCTAGTTTTAACCTGGCTCACCATAAACAGGTCAAGAGCCTGAATAACGTCCCCAATAGAATCAGCCAAAATCTATTTCAAATCAAACGAAAACGTTTCGTTATTGATGCAGCAGTATATCTATTTTAAGAACCAAGATATTTATAGGAAACTGCGACCTAATGTCGAGCACGTGTTTTTTTACTGTGTAGGGATGTTATATGGATTGTTGTGTTTGTAGGTGTTGTGAATGGCCGCCGTTGTCGTTGTTTTGTTTTGAAGCTCGAGTATTGAAACAGAAAACCCTGGATCGGGCGAAAAAAGAGAGTTGAACATATTAAAAATACATTCGAATTAATTATTGTCGTCTTAAATTACAACCAGTGATGACGGAAAAGAATTTATAGGAAACTATTGAACAACTTATAGACTCTTCGGAAAAACCAGGGAACTTACAATACGTCACTCATTGTGACAGCGATCTTGAGGGTGGAGCGGGTTTCAAACCCCAGACAGCTTGCCAAAACTACAAGTGCGCGGCTTTTTATAGACCAAAAGAATGCACGTGAGGACGAGTCTAAAACACGGGTGACGACCCTATAACTAGAGTCAACTAAGAAAGTGACGCGAAACTGTAACTCTATAATTCACGAAGGTACATGTATGGCGCGCCCGTCACAACTGAAACAATCGCGTGCTCGCAGTGTTCCTCGACTCTCCCTCGCTGCGGTAGTGTTTCGCGAAAGTCCTTACCCTCAAGTTACGCGAACCAGAATAGTTTCCACCGCTATTTTAAGGTGCTGTGATCAACACGGAGGAAATATTTTTGTTACTATTTTCATTCCAGAAGCTAAAAACGAAAATGGTCCGAGAAAACATTCATTCAAGCTTAAACGACACAGTGCTACACAATTATTCAGTTTAACGACCTAATTGTTACATTCCAGGATGGATTGTTTCCGACAAACTTTTAATATTATTGAATGGTTGGTTGTTTTAACTTGTTTATTTCACAAACAGAATATTCAAATAACTTCATTATGAAATAAAACTAGGTATTCAACATCGCAGAAAATCTTGACGCTTATCCGTGCATGTGGGCTTGGCTATGTATGACGTCAGGCCTACATGGCAACAAGATATTGCAATGATGAAAATAAGTTCATATGTATGGAATAGATACATATAGAGAATCCTACGTACACAGGAACATTACTGCGATATCATACCATCTGGAAATGCACTATTATGGTATTCGACAATGCAGACAGGACCTTTTCCAGTCAATCAACTCTAGGATATATGATAGTCGGACCATCACAATAGAGGTCGTCGGCAAGCTTTGTGACGTTTCCTTCTTCCAAGAGATCGCCAATACACGACGCATCAGCTCTTCGAAGACGTTCCGAGCCGGGCATGACCATAGTGCAACGCGCTACCATAGGCAAGGATACCTCGGAATGGCGTGGATACGCCACAATATTTCATGGGATCTCGTGACAATGGAATTTGACAAGATTATTACATGGGCGTCGCACCATAGGGGGCGGGGGGCTATAGCTCCCACTTTTTCAGGGCTGTACCGCCCATGGTCTATGGGTGGTGCATCATAAGGGGGATGGGGGGCTTTAGCCCCCCACTTTTTCATTGTTGCGCCGCCCATGTATTAACACTCATGACTAGTCTTGACGATAAACTTCCGAAGCACAGATTCTACTTCAGCAATGAAAGATGACTGGGCTTTGCGTACCGGCCGAAAACGTCCTTGAGGTTTCTTGACTAGAAACGCAAGGCTGAAATTTCCTACTGCAGTATCACAGGCAACATCTTCAAGACGGAGAAATACTCCTATCAGCTCCAGCCCTTTGAATGTTTGTTTCAGGGCCTTGGGTCTAATCTTTCTACTCGTGCGTGGTTATTCTGTGCTCGAATACAGTCATGGTTTATGGATATAATTTTCTAGAGTCCAAGTTTGCACTTGTTGACCCCTATGTTTGTGCATCGAGTAAAACTCTCGAATTCCAGTGAAAACTCGGAATTTCGTGTTCAGATTCAAACTTTTAGTCTCAATGCTGGGTCATCAGGTGCAAATTACAATTAGAAAGTTATCCGTGTAAGCTTTCGTGTACTCGGGCATAGATTGATTGATGCTTGAGTTCTTCATAGAAAAGTAAAACAGAAAACCGACAAAAACTAATATCGAGTTGGATTTCGAGTACGGGGGGGGGGGGNGGGGGCGTGTATATGACCCACTTAACAACTGCCGTCCTAACCAGGGTATACGTGATCTCGAACTCACAATGCCAGGCGTGGAACATGTCTCGATCTGCAACAATGCACAATATTGTCGATCCAAGGAAGACTGGGTTGGTGAGTTGCACTTGATAGCTATCGCGGGGGGAGCTGGGCCTGTCATCTTTGCAAAATCGTGCTTCATCAGTATTGTTAAACAAAAGAGTTTGGTATTCAGTCAGTGCAAAATGGCGGGCTGTGGCCACAGCTGGGAAACTGACGGTGCTGTCGGTTCGAGGTTCGATGGCAATACCTTGTTCAAGATCGGCGACATCAGACAGGGTTCCCAACTCAAGACAACCACCAGGCCATATGCAGTGCTCGAAAAGTCCACATCGCTTGGTTTAGCCAAGTGGCGATGGGTCGCTTAAAAAGATGGCCAAACTAGCGAAGCAAAAATGACGCATTTTTCCAGTGTAGACCAGCCGCTATTTGTACAACTTGCGTGTTTCATTTGTGGTCATTGTTTGTTGAGTAGTAATAAATAAGTTTGTCCACTTACCTTTGATTCTTGTCATTGTGAGCCATTTTTTCCGCAGACGGCAACGGGGAGCGGCGCCGGGCGCGGCGAGTAAATACAGCCGCACTTGAACCTGACGTTGACAATTCATTTAGTCGCAGTGACTGAAACATCAACCTTAGTTTGTCAAACATTTATTTCGTCAAAAACTAATTCACTATTCTCTTACTCTGAACTTTACAGCTTATAGGAGCGCAGTTCTAGCCGAACATATCGTCAACAGCACGTGATGCCACGTGACAAAAGTTGAATTGCAACCCAAATGGAGTGCTGCGTGGTCTCTGATCGTCTGCGAAGTAGGCCTATGGTTGAAAAAGCCTTTAGGGAACAAGGGGCAGAACGCCACGGTAGGCTACTATTAGGCTACCTAGGCAACACGGGCGGTAGGCCAAATCCAGCCACCGATTTTGAGTTTCCACGTCGTCAAAATGCATTCCACACTTAAAACTATCACTTGAAAAAGCGCTTACTTTCTTCATTGGTCTTTTCTACTTCTATACATAAATGTATCTTTGGAGAAGCTTAGTTGTGAGAATTAAGGTGACTTTGGCCAAGAATTTCAACTCCGCTTTTTTGGTTGCCGTTAACTTTTTTCACCACGCACACGATAACCACTAAGTATGTCAACTGAGTCACGTGAGTTAGGCAAAGGCTAGCGCGAGACTGAGCGAAGCGCGTGACGCCTGCGCGTGACACTTGCAAAATAGCATGAGAAGGTATCAGGGCCCGGTCTCCAATCTCCGTACTCAGACTCGAATCATGCTCAAACTCACACTTCATACTCAACTCGAGTACAGACTCAGCTTTGGTGTATTCAATGTCATACTCGAAAAATCTGTACTCGAAATTTCGAGCACGTACTCAGTTTTCGAGTGTACTCGAACTGAAGTGTATCTCATCTATATTTCGAGTACGATTTTGAGTAAAAATTCGGAGTCTATGCTCAAATTTCAAGTTTGGTATGGCAGTGTGCTTAAAATCGTACTCGAAAATAAATACGAGCCAGAGAACACAACATCGAAAGGGAACCAAGAAACACAGCAAATCTAAAAAATAAGTCCTCTTACCGTATCTCAGCACTTCAATTTCAGTTCAGAGATAATAGTTTTCATCTTAAATCTTCAAATTCTTCACCTTATTAACCCGCCGTATCACTGTATGTTGTGGCCGCCATTCTACCTCTACAATTCCTGGCAACAGGCGCATTGTAATCCCTTGTCGGTGAGTCATAACAAGCGTCGAAAGCAGTTGTGGGAAAAGTCGTGTGAGAAGTTTGTGCTGCCCTTATTTCGGTATGTGTGCCTACGTTTTGTAGGGTTTCCAAAAGACGAAGAGGGGAGGGAAGTTAAAAAAGTCAGGTACATTTCTCATCATAACTTAGTCATCTATAATTCCTCAATCCCCAAATGGAATTCCAGATTTTGTTTGCCGATTTCTAAGTAGACGTCTCGTCCCGTTTTTTAACTCACGTGCCAAATGTCAACTCACTTGATACATCCCGGTAAAATACAAAGATACAGTATCAAAGTTTGACATCAGCGTAGGCCTACACAGCAATGGGTTTTATTTCAAGACTAAATTAGCAACAGAGATGTGATGTGATAAGCTGGTACAAATTTCTTCAGACATTTTCGGGACTGGGTGAGGAACTCAAGAAGTAAAGATTAATAATTGCCAAATGTATCAAAGAAATGGCATAAGAATATTTATTGAAACTAAAAAATGAATAACAGTTACAGAACACTCAGAATTCCACGCTATAGACATACTCTTGTAGTTGTAGCGACAGCAGACGATAATGTAGGCCTAGTTCCTGGGGTGGTCTTTTCCAATAGGGAGTGAGGAATCAGCGCGGCTTTGCGTGATTTTGCATTTCACATCATAAAGAGTTCCATAGCAACTCGAGTATGAGTGTCAGATTTGAGTACGTTTGGAGACTTCTCGAAATACGACATTAGATACGCTTTTTGAGTACGACTCCAGTGAGCACGATTTTGAGTAGGAAATCTCGAGTATGAGTATGAGTCTGAGTACGGAGATTGGAGACCGGGCCCAGGTTAAATTTGTAAGATTTGTGTCCTTGAACTTTTTATTCGTCAACTTACGTGATTTCACGTAACTTCCTCAAAATGGCACCGGTAAGAGAAACTCGAGCAAACCGCGACAGATTTTCATAGATATGTTCAAATTATTTTGACTGATTCGTCTCCAGTCTTATGGTTTGAGTTGTTTATAACTCCTTGTGCATATATGCATGTTTCATTTGATTTTATTTCCTGTATTTTGAAATTTGTAACTTTTTGTGGGAATGTACTATCGCCCCTGTATGTCTGCGGCATCCAGGGCGATGTAATTGCCTAACTATTACCCTGCAACTATATTCATAAAAGACTAACCTGATTGGAACAGAACCGTTGTTGGGAAAGTCTGCTGTTAATGGACATTTTTTATCACCATTTGATGTGGGATATCTTATCGCCATGCATTTCCACATTAGCTGTGGCTAATGGCGATAGTCTTTTCGAACACGTCTACATCATGTCTGTTGTCACGTGACAGGAGCTCGTAATACGTTGGACAGGCCCGCCGTGGTTCGTGGGCATTTGTCAACCTGTTCGCCATAACATTCGAATCAGTAATAACATTTCAAGCAGGTCGTACTGAAATGTCACTGCATCATAACGTGGGTTGCTACCAATACGTCTACTTCAGTTCAAGGCACTCGATAACAAGGCGTAGTCGAAAACAAAGGAAAGATCGTAACGTGTGAAGACAGGTCGATCTTCACCTACACTCTGTAGAGTAGATGTACCAACTAACAAGACTAGCAACACAGNCCCCCCCCGTAGATCCGCCTCTGTTGTAGATGCGCATAGCACCGAATGGGGGGAGGGGCAAACCCCCCTCCCGTCCAGGAAATTTTCTGTTTTTACCTCTAAAAATCAAGCATTTTCCTTGATTCCTGAAGTATTATCCAAGAAAAAAAAAGGCAAAAAAACGGAGAACATGTCAAACAGGAAAAAGTGCACGTATCAAAGATTCGAACTCACGACCTGACGATTTGAGCGCGCTTACATAACCTCTACACCACCACGACTTAACGTCTTATTAAGAGACGAAACCTACTTCTTTTTGTAATGCTTATTACACGTTTTATATTTTGTGCCATCACTTCTTAACAAATTTGTCGTATTTAAAATAGTCTTCAAATGCCCAAAAGACCAAATCCGTTTTTCGTGTTGGCAATAATGACGGAATTGCTTTGGAAATCGTCTTAAGATAAGGTTTGACAAAGAGAGTATTGCGAGTTTCTGAGTGATTTACTAAGGCTTCGATTAAAATTCACATGTTACCAGCAGCTTCTGTTTTTTTCATCGTCACTCAGGTTCCATTTTCGTAAAAAAATGAAGTAAATTTTCTTCATTGCACAGTGGAGCAGACGACGGAAACGGAGTCGTAGTGCGCAGCGCCACTGCCGGTCGCCTGGGATATTGCGGGAGAGCCTATACTTAGCCACAGCTCCGTTACGAATGCGCCGTGTTCAGAATTTGACACTTGAAATTGGATTTGAGCCCCCCCCAACACTAAAACTGTTCATATTTAAATCTTTTTTTCATCCGTATAATTTTGATTACCGGGGTTAATTAATAAACTCAACATTTCCCTACGCTCTGCTTAATTTTTTGCGGCAGCCAAGGGGGGGGCCGTGGCCCCCCCTAAATCCGCCTATGAAACCACAGGGTTGTTCATAAAAGCAAACTTCAGAGCTCAGTCTGGATGTTTAGTAGTGCACAAGCTCGCATATGTTCACGTGCAGAGGGCTTAGGCATAAATTAAATAATAACCCTTTTCATTGGAGATAAAAACCTCAGCACATTTCGTTCCTACTAACATTGTATTTACAGAACGGTCTCAAAATTATCGGAATAAGTGTATTCTGTTTATACATGTAGTGTCCAGTATGGTGTGCGGAAGTCGATCATCACGTGCCCTCTACAGTCATTTCCCGCTCGCGTATCCTCGTGGGATTTGAGGGAATTAATAATTCCTCTAAGATTAGCCAGCCAGCCAGCCAGTTTGACTAATTTCACGAAATACAGCTAGGAATCGCTCTGTATTATCTTCACATTCATGTAAGCCTCAAAATTTCACATTGCCTGGATAGTTCTGCTTGTCACCTTCTCGTGAAACTTATTTCGACATATAGGACGGGCGCAAAATCTGAGTCATCCGACATTCACCTTGCCCGTTTCAGCCGGAAAAATAGGCACCAATTTTCACGCGACCCATATCACTATCCTTGGAAAATTGCTTGAGATTGAGGCATGTTCAGCTGTCACAATTTCCATATTTTTGGTTTGAGCTTGTGCGGCTGTCCATTTCCGGATTTTAGTTGGAGTACACAGGCTCGACCGATGGATTTTGTGATTAATTCCTTTACATTGCTTCGCAGCGCCCTCTGAGTGATTACTGAGATAGAAAAGTATTGCTAAGTGACAAAAAATTGTACTTTTGATCATTTATTCATTCGAAATTTCACCCTTGTTTTCTTCATTCAAGCCACTGGCTGCAACAAGCTTAGAGGGGCAGCAGAAATAGTTACTCGCTTTGCAAAGAGATTGCGATCGCAAGTGACAAGGTGATTACGCATACTTAGATAAACATTCTCGTTTCGCTTTTTTGATAGGCAATCATCGAAAACGCTCGTATGCGTATTGTCAGTGCGTAACATAATCAGAGATATTTTCTTCGCTCAATCCAATGTTTGCGTGAACTGAACAGCTATTGGACACACAGTTACAAACAATATGATCGCTGACAAGTTGAGCGCGGGATAGAGCTGAACATCGACTCGTCAAACGTCGTGCTTTTGTCACAATTATTTAACGCGTACCTCTTCCATTTCTCACGTAATTATTCAACCATTCGCTGGGTATTGCAAAATACACTACCCTACGCGAGACATTGACGCTTGCTGTTTCTTCTGTCGTCCACCAGGGGCCCCCACGTTGATTTTCCGATCACTTGAACTATGTTTATCCTTATTCATAATTTATGACATAGATTTTCCCACTGAATGCTCCACCACTGCCCGATTTTTTCTTGTGTTGTCCGAATCTCCCTTATGTTTGCCCGAATCCGGGCATGTGTCAGTATTTTCAGTTTTAGAGTTGGTCAAACACAATAAACCCTGAAGCGTATTTTGAGTCGCCGATGGTTTCGATGTTCTTTTTTGTAAGAACAGTAAAATCCTATCATGATTATCAGAATAACGCAAGCGGACCCAGCGGAGTGAAGGGGAGGGGTCCAGGGGATCTGGAACGCTTTTTTAGCCAAAGCGGGAAGAACAGACGATTTCTTTTTTGTCATTTCGAATTCCATAGATGACGAAACTAAATTTCATTACCAGTTTGCGAACTAGAATTCTCCTCTGGAGCCAGTAGTTTCATGTGGATTTTCTTTTTCATAAAAAGTTGGACCCGCCTTTGTTATTGTACAGCGTTCCTTCAATATCTCTGGCGGATGATTGCTGGCCGTGTCTCAACACTGGTGAGGAAAAGGCAGCGTTGGAATAGGGGTGGCTGTTTGTTTTGAGCCTTTGCGCGCAAAAAGGTCCACCTTCCTCCGTATTAAACATCTGTCGTCGACTTGAAAATTACGGTCGTGAGACGCGCACGCTCCATTTGCTATTTTTTGCGACATCTTTCGGGTCAGATGGTCAGTGAACACCTCGTTAGAGCAAAATTAGCTCAGACACTAGGTTTGCTGGTTATAAATACTAATAGGATGAATTCAAACAAAGTCCGGTAATTTGATGTGAAATGTAAGCAAACTTGCGTAAGAAGAACAATAAACTGAAGGATTGGCAAGAAATTGACGTATAAGGTGACGATGTATTTCTTGGAGCAGAAAGCCGACGCATATTATCGCTCCACCATTTAACATCGGTAACTTATTCAGTATACTCAAGGAAGAGTGCATTTTTAATGATATCGGTTTTGAGTGATTGACATCTACATTTGGCCATTTAAACACATTCCTCCAAAGCAGTATATTTACACTACTAATTCCAACAAGATAGATAAATACTAGCACTACCATACAATGTTTCGTTATATAGATATGTATTATACTGTTTTGTTTCTTAACTGATGGCAATGTGACTTCCATTTCTAGATGTTCCGGGCACATTTCCGAAAGAAGTCCCGGAGCATTTTTTCGGAAGCGTCAAAATTTTTATTACCTCCCACAACACCTATATTGCGCGAGGTGAACGCTGGCTAACGTGACCCTCATTACGGCGTTTTCCCTTGATCCTAACTTGTTCGATTATAGCCCAACAACAAGTTGGGAAGAACACCCCTGTAGCCAATATCTTACTCGACTGATTAACTCCATTCTGGCTCTGATAATTGCTGTAATCTCCAACAAGATCATATCTAGCTTGAATGGGCTGTGCTGTTAAAAATAAAGTTAAGTTATAACATATTTGAACATAAACCAAAATCATTTCTGAATTTCTCGCCAAATGATGATCATGTTTAGTTTTTGAATCGACAAAATCGCCCACCTACAACCGAAGTAACGACAATCTATTCTTTTCTAACGTAGCTTACTAATTCGCTTTGGTAAGGGTTGGCAGGAGCCCCAATCGAACCACAGGTGTCTAGATTGCCGGTCTAGCGCTCTTTCCACTGAGCTCCTGAGGACCCGACTATTTACGTAATTATACTGTTTAAAGCCAACTGTTGTGTCATACCTGGAGCTCGAGTCCCAGAGTGGGGCTCCTGATTTTTTTATGTTTATTTTATATATTTCTCTACTGGCCAACCTCAACGCCTATATATTTACTATAACTAATTAACACATACTGGTAAATTGCTGCTTGTATAATTATATTTGTCCAAATCTCGTGTGAAAAGGGCGAAACGCCGCTCACGGGATGTATGACATAACAGTTGACTTTAAACAGTAATTATACAGATATCGGGTCCTCAGTAGCTCACTGGTAAGGGCACTGGACCGGCAATTTAGAGACCTGTGGTTCAATTCCCAGTTGGGGCTCCCGATTTTGCTGTGTTTATTTGATATAATTCGCTTTGGTTTGAATGTGTTCACACCTGAACTGCAATAAGCCCGGTAGATAATTGGCCTGCCTGCTGTCAAACCAGACAAAAATTCTGTGGTTGGCAATTAACAAAGACAATAGTCTGATATAACGTGCCCGTATTTAGAGAACCAATTAATGCCTGTTTCTCAAAATTCGGGCACGTTATATCAGACCATTACAGTTGACAAAGGAGCTAGATGTTATCACACGCTCACGACCCTCTGCGTCTGGTAAAATCACTGAACGTGGGAAGGCCGTCATGCTGGTAACTGATATCTGTTTACATAGATTTGAAAACTGAACTGCCGGCGATGTTCAAAGTACAAACTTTATCGTGACCTCGATAATTGCAGTGCGTACAGAACAAAATCTACGAGTGCCGGTCTGATCTTCTAGTTAAAGGTGGTGCATAGACCATGGACAAAACTCAAGTTGAAATCAAGGATCAACCGTCGTGGGTCTCAATTAGTTCAGAGGGTAATATCGTTGTCGAGGACTCCCACGAAAGTACAACAGGTCAGATTTTACCATATGTGTTTAAACATTAAAATTCCACTTAGTGCAAACAAGGCAACGCTAACTCGTTGTACAAAGTAGGTCTAACCTAGACAAATCGGGGTTCACCCCAAGCCCTCATGGACAAAGCGACGGTTTTCAAATATGGCACTACATGGGACCCGGCAATTAGCAAACTTCCACTTCAATTACCATGAATTGTGACCAATAAAACGATATTAATACTTGAAAGGGCAGTGCATCCGTGTTTTCGGTCAAAACACACTTGGGCATCATTGGCGAGAAAATGATTCCCTGAGATCCCTTCAATCCCCGCTGTAGCGCAGTCTAACGCTAGGCGAGAAGAGCTGGAACCCTGCAAGTTCATACGTCATTCCAATTAAGCGTATTTTAATACGCTTGCCAAGTGACCTTGCAACTTAAAAGTTGTAAGGTCACTTGGCTTCAAGGAATATCTAGCACACAACGGCGAGAATTGTCGATTTATAGTGTTCACAGTTATTAACTTCAAGAAGTATATCCAAATCAACAGTAATCCCAAACTGCGTTTTTGACCGTAAAAACGATAAGGTCTCTTTAAGAGGCCTCTCAGCTTTGAGTACCAGGTTTGAGAAGAATTGAGCAATTCGTTATTGTTTTAGAACAGGTTCATGAAGTATGTTATAGTGTAGCAGCGAGTTAGTTTCAGTCGCCAAAAAGCAGTGTGATTCTCCGGGAGCTCCAGGTGTTTTATTACCAAGCAAACAATGAGAACACCATAAAGTTGCTGAGGACTCGAGCAAGCACACCAATGAAAAAGTCGCTTTCAACACCAGGGGTGTGTTTCATGAAAAGTGACCTGAGACTTAAGATAGAAATTTGGTCTTCCGATCCACACAACTGTTTTCAAAAAATAACTCGCTTGAGCAAAAGTGGAAAATATATATAACTGATCATAGTTACTGAGATAATTCCAATAATTATTTTGACTGTGATGCCCTAACAGCAAAAATGAAGTGGGAGCGTAAGACCAAATTTCTGCCTTAAGTCACTTTTAATGAAACGGACCCCTGGGTCCGTGGTCTACTTTTCGAACTGAAGCTCGAAGTTGAAATCATTTTTGACGTTTTATGTTTTACTCGAATACGAACCCAGTGGTTATGGTTTACATAGATGAGTGTTTTGTCCAAGCTTGTGCTTGGTGATTCCTAGGTTTGAGTTACAAACTCGAATAAAATCTCTAAATTTCGAATAACGTCTCGAAACTGCAAGCCCGTTGCAACTATGGACTGGCTTCCTTCAGTTTTGAAATCTCTAAGAGAGCACCCGACTTAGTATTCTCACCAGGATTAATGTTGAACGCGGTGGGAATGTCGGAACGGCGATTAAAGACCAGCGGTGTTTTGCGTCAAGTTGTTGGTTAAACTCTTTGTGAATACNGTTTTTGACCGTAAAAACGATAAGGTCTCTTTAAGAGGCCTCTCAGCTTTGAGTACCAGGTTTGAGAAGAATTGAGCAATTCGTTATTGTTTTAGAACAGGCTCATGAAGTATGTTATAGTGTAGCAGCGAGTTAGTTTCAGTCGCCAAAAAGCAGTGTGATTCTCCGGGAGCTCCAGGTGTTTTATTACCAAGCAAACAATGAGAACACCATAAAGTTGCTGAGGACTCGAGCAAGCACACCAATGAAAAAGTCGCTTTCAACACCAGGGGTGTGTTTCATGAAAAGTGACCTGAGACTTAAGATAGAAATTTGGTCTTCCGATCCACACAACTGTTTTCAAAAAATAACTCGCTTGAGCAAAAGTGGAAAATATATATAACTGATCATAGTTACTGAGATAATTCCAATAATTATTTTGACTGTGATGCCCTAACAGCAAAAACGATCGAAGTAAGAGCGTAAGACCCAATTTCTGCCTTAAGTCACTTTTGATGACACGGACCCCTGGGTCCGTGGTCTACTCTCCGAACTGAAGCTCGAAGTTCAAATCATTTTTGACGCTTTATGTTTTACTCGAATACGAGCCCAATGGTTATGATTTACATAGATGAGTGTTTTGTCCAAGTTTGTGCTTGGTGATTCCTAGGTTTGAGTTACAAACTCGAATAAAGTCTCTAAATTTCGAATAACGTCTCGAAACTGCAAGCCCGTTGCAACTACGGACTGGCTTCCTTCAGTTTTGAAATCTCTAAGAGAGCACCCGACTTAGTATTCTCACAAGGACGTTGAACGCGGTAGGAATGTCGGAACGGCGATTAAAGACCAGCGGTGTTTTGCGTCAAGTTGTTGGTTAAACTCTTTGTGAATACTAAGATCATAGTTGGGTGATAATTTCTACAACATTAGTAACAATCTAGACTGCAGTGAGCACTAGACTGAAAATGTTACAAGGTTGACACGACATTTTACATGTTTAGGCCACTAAAACGCAGCTGGCATGATCTTCAAGCAAAAACTGACCATGAGGGCTCGCAATATGAGCATGGTCATCCAATTTGATTGTGGAGATTAGAAATTTAAGCGTGGTGGCCCACTACACTTAAATTGCCTGGTGAGAACGCTACGTTGCATCAAATTCCCCAAACAGACCTATACCGTTGTCTTGGCTGATACGTTTTGGCTGAGCATTGTTTCATTTATTGCCAAGGTAGTTACCCAGAAAATGTATTTTAGATACCATAGACCTGAAGGACGTCATTGCTTGTTTGAGATCCGAGGATGACGCTGCCACTCTCAGTCTTCATTATAGTATAAGGAAAAAGCACATGTTGTTGGAACCACGTGCACTGAAACTGAAATTCCCGGATGAGCAAGAGATAGGACGTTGGCTAAAAGAGATTGAAGTTCGCCTGTCAGGTCTGAGTTCACATAAATTACATTTTAAGCTGATAATTTACAGAATTGCAACCGTTTCTTTTTGGTTGATAGAAGCAAAAGGGACGTGCACTAACCTCTTACATTCTTATAGGAATGGTCTTTGCCTGCATGCCGGAGATATAACTTCTTGTTTCCTTCCTTTATTCTCACCGGTTTTCAACAGAATTAGTCTCGTCAATGGAAGAACAACACTACAAAAAACATTTAATTAACTAAAGCCTGGGAGAATTTCATTGTTTATGTTCTTTTTTCTAGGATCATAGGACGTGAACTGAGTTCAGTTCAATGTCGTGCAACTGGCGACCATCTTGTTGGTGAACCACTACTATACTAAGATTTAACAAGAAGAAATGCAACAAGAAACATTTTGTTTGATATAAATTTCACGAGGAAATCTCATTAAAACTGTGGCAGACTTTAAATTATCAATTGTTTTTCGTTTGATGAAACTTTTGAGTTTTTTATCAAAATTATAAAAAGACCTATTTTTGATTTAGTGTTTTATTTCGTATTTTGAATAATAAGTGCAACATGTTGCTGTATGTTGTACACCCACTGCTTGGAACGCAACAAACGTAAAAATTTCAGAGTGTGGCAAATCTACTTCTTGGGGATACTAACGTTAGAGTTATTCAATTTGAATATTGCAAGAATGTCAAGACAAACTCAATTTCGTGATTTTTGAAACACAGACGATAAAATTCTTTGGTCCCAATACAGCTCTCAAATTCTCCACTCCTAATAATATATAAGCGCTCATGCGCTCAAAGACGTTGCATTGGCTGCTGCTTGAAATCTCCATTGTTCACATCAAAAGTCAAAGGTCAAATTTGCCGTATAAAAGAAATGTGCTACATCTATGCCTTGCCATACGAAATAAGGAGTGGTGCTTTGCCGTGTGGGAGAAAAGTCAACGAAGTGACAAGCAATTGACAGATCGTTTTTCGAAATTTGAAACTAAAGGAAAAACGCTTTGACCTCAACAGAAATCCCGAGTGATTACGAACAAACCGAAAAAATACTCGGTGAAGAGTTTGACTTCTGTTTCAGTGGCAGAGAACCACTTTGAATAACGCAGTGTAGTATGCTTTTCACGTTTTAGGCCACTTTAACTATACGAACATCAACGTTAACAAATTGATCATTTAAAGAGTCAGATTCACTCTTTCATCCCGGGACAGTTTCCATATTCTCGGCCCTATTAAATATGTGCGCGCACGCGCTCAAAGAATTACCACAAACATTCCCCATGTTCGTAACCGCTACTGGTTTGTTTACATGAAAGTTCGAATGACACATTTTTCATGTATTATGGGAAACGTGCCACGTCTACGCCTTATCATACCAAATAAGGTGACGTTGTTTTGAAATTTTAAACTAAAGGAAAAAAGCTTTGACATCAACAGATATTCAAAAATTTTTACATACAAACCGCAAAAATACATGGTGAACATTTTAATTTCCGTTTAAGTGGCATAGAACCTCTTTCACTAATGCAATTTAGTTTGTTTTTCGCGTTATGTGCCACTATTTAATCAATACACATAGTTTGTCAACTTTCAGTAGTGGTTGAATATTCTGACTCGGCGGTATTGATATTTCATTTGTTTTTACACAACTTAATAAAATTATTATGTAATTATTTTTCAGAGTCTTCAAAAGGACGTCCGAAATCACTTTTAGTTTTCGTCAACCCCGACAGCGGCAGTAATAAGGGGTTAAAACTTTACAACGAGAAGTGCGCTCCATATTTCAAACTTGCCGGGATTGCCACTCACGTCGTAGGTCTGTTAACATGTTCCTTTTTACGTGAGCTTGCTCTTATATTACACATGTCTAGAATGACGGTTTGCTAGATATATTAACAAAATACAGCTCGGCGTTTTTACCAATAGCGTGCATCAACATCTGATGCATGCGCGTGCTCGAATAAATATTTGTGGAGTGTCCTTCATCCTCGCCACCTTGTGGCTGGAAACGTACTCACTGGTGCACTGCCAGGATCTTTCAATCTGTTGGGAACAGACGACTATCATACTACAGCACATTTGCCGTTTGGCTGTATACTACTATATGTACAAAAGTCAACGCGAGACCAGTCCGTATTTCCTATCAGTCGTCATTCCAGGCATGCGCATTAAAAGGTCTATTGCGATACATGTTGTTTCACCAGTATAAACAATTCCTATTAGTACCAATAAGATAGAAAGCATTTTTTCTTGTTGGCTAAATGATTAAAATGGCCCAACCAACAAGACCTCAATAGTCCAGTGCAGCAAAAGAGTACAAACTGTCCGTCAATATTCATGTACCGTAAAGTTTTCAATAGAAGTTGGGTCCCTAATAGACTCCACCTACTAACAGAAGCCGGAGGTCTAGGTACACTGAAATCTGGAGCACATTTAAAGAAGGTGTACGCCTGGGACTTTACTTTTCATAGATACAATTGTCTGTTTTACATTAACGTTGTTGTGGGAAACTGCCATTGCAAGGCCGGGTCTGGCCTTCTTGTGTGCCGGGACATCTGCTGTAGCTTAGTTGTTGACCAGGCGAGCTCAAAAATCCACCAAGTTTTTGTCTGCACCAAATATAAAACAAAACTCACGTTCATACTCGGGGGAATTTCGCAAATATTTCGCTATACAAGCAGGACGCTCCCCGGCTTGCCCTGTATTATGATTTGTGACAAATTTACTCCACTTGCTTCGATTTAGACAAAAGAGTAGCTAAGAGACCTGTAGTTTTAAGAATAGTAGGAGTCTACCATAAGAGGCATTCAGTTGGAAGTGTAGAGGAAGTATGACATACGCATCCTGTCGTTGTAAGTGTAGTGGAAGTATAACACAAAAGAACCGTCGACGTAAGCACATTGTATACTTGAAATATATCCTAATAGACATGTCGTTTTAAGTGCCATGTAGCAGTATACCGACGAGACCTGTCGTTGTAAGTGTAGTGAAGTACTCCTTAGCGACAGCGTTTGCAAAGAGGAACAGAGAAAAGGTGTTTTGCGGTAACGCTATGCTGTTACACCTAGGGAGACCCATACAGCGCTGTAGATCAAGCCGAAATTACGAATAGCATAAATCAAATTGAAGTAAGGTGCTCCCGTTTGTTGTGTTGTTGGTTGGTTAGTCCCAAAATAATTAGTCAAACGCCAATGAATCAGTGTGCAAACCGAGTCATTACATCCGGGTTCGCATGTAGGACATCAAACAAACTTCCCGTTGAAGCACTTGAGCTCCATTGGGACCGTGGTTTTATCGTGTGCCGTGAGGAACGCTAGGTGTTTTACTTAAAACAATAAAAAAACCCAAAGAGCTTCACTTGAAACACGAATCAAATCAATGGTTTCCAAATATGGCGCTGCTTGGGACTTTCATGCTTGAAACGCAAGTTGTGCGTAGGGAATGATTTGATGAAGAAGAAAAAAACTGACAGATGTTATCAAAATGTTCATTTATTTTAGTTACTGAGAGAGGTAGACAATCGACAGAGATGCTGCAGAAGTATGACTTGTCTAGAATTGATGGGTAAGTTGTAAAAACACGGAATTATCATTTGGAGATTCAAATATGCCAAATCCTTTTCTCAATATTATCCACATTCCAATGGGTTTTCATTTCAGAGTAATTGCCGTGGGGGGTGACGGAACTGTCGCTGACGTCATCAATGGTCTGCTGGACCGCACTGCGAAAGAAAACGAAATTTCTCCGACGGAAGATTTGAGCTATTTCCCACCAACTTCAGTTCGCCTAGGCGTAATTCCAGCGGGTAAGCTCATGATTTTAATAAATTCTTCGACGGAGAAAAAGGAGTTATGCATTTCAGCTGAAAGCTTCTTCTTGTCCCTACGTGCATCAAAATGATTGCATTTGTTATAGTAACAGGCAGGGATACAAGCTATTTGTACAACATACTGAGCGAGAAACATTGCAATGAATCGATCTACCTTTCTCAACTCGCCTCGGCTTTTGCAACTACTTTCTACGTCAGAGGCCTGAGGTCGAAGGTCGTTACCTTTCAAGAAACACCGATTTTTTCTTGTTAAAATGATGTTTTACTGAAAATCAAATAAAAATTGAACCAAATTAGAACTAAAGTGAATCTGTAAAATAATTGACCTACAGCAAGCTCCGCCCCCTTGTGTAATGTACTACCGAACAATAAGTTTTACCCTGCAACCTCTTGTTTGTCGGGTAAAATGGGGGCTGGTAAAAGAAGGTGTGTCAATAATGCTCCGTTCTAAATTGTCAATTAAGCCGTCACTCAAAATCCTGGCGATAGGTCAATTTTTATTTTAAGCAACTACTCTAGCTTATAAAACAACTTATGCTAAGCTTCCACAGTGAAAATATCGTCTGCTAAAGTAGGTTACCTCTGATTACTGAGTTTAATGTCCAAGTTAAAGCATCCCGACCACACGTTAGTCGCATTCAAACTGGAGATCGATGATTTAATAGTGAGAGAAAATTTTACTGAATCAAAGATGTCGTTTTTATTGAAAATTTTCGTCTAATTTTTCATAGCGTATAAATGTCGGTACAATGCCGTTTGTTAACACGCGATTGTTGCGCGTGCTCATTTAAAGGAGAATGTCACTCAAAAAACAACATATTTTGTATCAATTTAGATCGAGTAGTTCCACTCGATAACAGCAAGTACAGCTCTTTTACCTGACACCTGACGGCAGACGGAGTTGTTGAAATTAACCAATGACGTTAGTGGTTCGAATGCAGTCTGTTCAGCAGTTCACAACACGCCTGCTGGTGTCAGCTTATCGCTTGAATTCATCGTTTTACACCAACAAATCATCAAAATCCGATAGAAAAATCCTTTAAAATACATCAAGTTATTAAACAAACGTGTTATTTTATTTTGCTGTTACGGATTTTAGGTATTTGAACATACCAGAGCCTACAAAGTTCGGTAGGCCTAAGGCCAATTTACCGCAAGGTCGGTCGCGGGAGTTTGAGGCCTGCTTGGTGAAAAATTCAAATTATTATTCCCTGAAATACAGACAAGAGAACATAGTTGCGTGTTGAAATTTTAGATTTGCGATTGTTTCAATTCTAAACACAAAAAACGCTTGCTATTCCGGCCAGTGGCTCGAAACCCGTTCAGGCCCATCGCGGCAGGACTGCAGACATGACTAACATAAACCAGCCAAAGTTGGAAACTAAACTTCCAGTTACGAAAAGACTATACTAGTGAGCCAATGAAAAAATGTGCACGCTGACTTTTTTGGTAAATTAACCGCAAAATTTCAAATTTACTCAGTACTAGCTGATCAAGAAATAATAGAGAGGCTCCGTGAGCGTGCACAGACAACGGAACATACGAATAGTTCCTAAAACCGTTTGAATCGGTTATTGATCACTTTTTGTTTATGCTTTCATGGCCAACTACAATTCTCCATAATCAAAAAGTGATCAATAACCGATCCGACGAAGTGCAGGCCAATGACAGACACTTGGAGAAGTTTCACGGCCTCATACTTGGTATTAACGGCGTACTTTTCATTCTTCACTACCGCGAGCCACTTCCGAATCATTACGGGCTCTCGAGGAAATCCAAAAAACGATATACCCGCTTTCTTCGCAGCTTCATAGTTCGCACAAGCAGGAACAGTACACCACGCCATAGCGGTACTAACTCTGCCGAAGAACTACTGACGTCGCTACGTCGCTTCTCACCTTGCTCACAGGTTAACGCGACACCTCTTGGCGAGGTAAGATCGATCGACCGCAGATATAGACCGATTAAAACGGTAAAAAAGGCTAATTAAATCGGGTGGCATTCTCCTTTAAGTATTCTATTTTCACGTTCGGTATCGTCCGCAGTTGAGTGGTGCTGTGGTAAGTCGACAGCTAGTAACTCTGGCGAACCGGGTTCGAAACCGGCCTCGGTTTCCCGCCAAAATGTTATTTGACGCCGTTAGATAACTAAATGGGTTATTAATTTAACGGTTGTATTGACCATTTGAGGCTGATATTGTGGTACAAATAACAATATAAAGCGTACAAACAGAAAACACTCATATTTTGAAAGAAACTGGATAGAGTTTTGACCGTGAAATAACGTGAAAAAGGGCTTGAAGAAATGAGAAGGAAAAAGATGTCCACACCGTCAGTCAAAAGCACCCTCTCTCGAATTGTATGTTAACTACAAGGTAAGTTTTAGTTTAGATCGATTTATCTACATGAAGTATATATTGTAACTTACTTATTAATCGTTTCTCAGCACAAAACCTACGTTATCTTTAAAATGAAAAAATGTTGTTCATGCTGCTCTGACAATTTGTACAAAACATTAAGGAGAATACAGTGTCTCAACTGGTTTATTTGATAATTACTAAATTATGATTGAGAACCTTGTCTGGATGAAATATAAATTTTGTGTTGGTCATGTAAGTAACCTATAGGTGGCGCTGTATGACCTTGCTTTCCCACAATGATGAGTAACTAGAAATTTGTGAAAGTTTTTCCGCAAATCTGTAAATCTGCGTAACTCGTGTTGTCAAATTCGTAACTAAAAAACTTATGTAAAAACCTGCGTAAGCAGACTTTGCATCGTGTACTTTTAATGAGTTATGGAAAATTGACAATCGATTTTTGGGTGTNAAATACAGACAGGAGAACATAGTTGCGTGTTGAAATTTTAGATTTGCGATTGTTTCAATTCTAAACACAAAAAACGCTTGCTATTCCGGCCAGTGGCTCGAAACCCGTTCAGGCCCATCGCGGCAGGACTGCAGACATGACTAACATAAACCAGCCAAAGTTGGAAACTAAACTGTCTTGCAGTTACGAAAAGACTATACTAGTGAGCCAATGAAAAAATGTGCACGCTGACTATTTTGGTAAATTAACCGCAAAATTTCAAATTTACTCAGTACTAGCTGATCAAGAAATAATAGAGAGGCTCCGTGAGCGTGCACAGACAACGGAACATACGAATAGTTCCTAAAACCGTTTGAATCGGTTATTGATCACTTTTTGTTTATGCTTTCATGGCCAACTACAATTCTCCATAATCAAAAAGTGATCAATAACCGATCCGACGAAGTGCAGGACAATGACAGACACTTGGAGAAGTTTCACGGCCTCATACTTGGTATTAACGGCGTACTTTTCATTCTTCACTACCGCGAGCCACTTCCGAATCATTACGGGCTCTCGAGGAAATCCAAAAAACGATATACCCGCTTTCTTCGCAGCTTCATAATTCGCACAAGCAGGAACGGTA
This sequence comes from Phoronis australis, assembly GCA_002633005.1. NCBI lineage: Eukaryota > Metazoa > Phoronida > Phoronidae > Phoronis > Phoronis australis. The sequence continues at coordinate 348,212 of NMRA01000093.1, read as the reverse complement.
CACCACGCCATAGCGGTACTAACTCTGCCGAAGAACTACTGACGTCGCTACGTCGCTTCTCACCTTGCTCACAGGTTAACGCGACACCTCTCGGCGAGGTAAGATCGATCGACCGTAGATATAGACCGATTAAAACGGTAAAAAAGGCTAATTAAATCGGGTGGCATTCTCCTTTAAGTATTCTATTTTCACGTTCGGTATCGTCCGCAGTTGAGTGGTGCAGTGGTAAGTCGACAGCCAGTAACTCTGGCGAACCGGGTTCGAAACCGGCCTCGGTTTCCCGCCAAAATGTTATTTGACGCCGTTAGATAACTAAATGGGTTATTAAACGGTTGTATTGACCATTTGAAGCTGATATTGTGGTACAAATAACAATATAAAGCGTACAAACAGAAAACACTCATATTTTGAAAGAAACTGGATAGAGTTTTGACCGTGAAATAACGTGGAAAAGGGGCTTGAAGAAACGAGAAGGAAAAAGATGTCCACACCGTCAGTCAAAAGCACCCTCTCTCGAATTGTATGTTAACTACAAGGTAAGTTTTAGTTTAGATCGATTTATCTACATGAAGTGTATATTAATCGTAACTTACTTATTAATCGTTTCTCAGCACAAAACCTACGTTTATCTTTAAAATGAAAAAAATGTTGTTCATGTACGTTCTGCGTAAATATCTGCATAAATATCTGCTGCTCTGACATTTTGTACAAAACATTAAGGAGTATACAGTGTCTCAACTGGTTTATTTGATAATTACTAAATTATGATTGAGAACCTTGTCTCGATGAAATATAAATTTTGTTTTGGGCATGTAAGTATCCTATAGGTGGCGCTGTATGATCTTGCTTTCCCACAATGATGCGTAGCTAGAAATTTGTGAAAGTTTTTCCACAAATCTGTAAATTTGCGTAACGAGTGTTGTCAAATTCGTAACTAAGAAATTTATGTTAAAAACCTGCGAAAGCAGACTTTGCATCGTGTACTTTTAATGAGTTATGGAAAATTGACAATCTATTTTTGGGTGTTCCAGTTTGTTAGAACAGTCTTATAAAAAGGCTTATAAGTTCGTGTTTTAACGTTTTCAGTTGAAATAAGGTCGCCGACAATACCGAAAAAAAGGACATTTCTTCCAATTTGCCTTGTTCTTTGCAACTGAAATGTTAAAACCAATTGAATGCTAATTTAACTTGGCCACTTTCATTTTCATTAATCTTTCATGCGTCCTCTTCTTATTTCAGCACTGGCACAGTTTGTTTTACTTTGGTGATATATATCGGATAAATTATCCAATAAGTTTACTGACTTCATAAATTCTTTTGGTGAGGCAGACGGCTGATGCTACACGTATAATGTTCAACAAACCGAGAGTTTTGGTGATTAAGATTCGGTCTTTATGATCAAGTTTCGTATTTTCCATATATTAAAAGTGGTCTTTTAATTTTTATTTTTGATCAAAATTGCGCTTCTCTGCATTATTCCTATTCCACCAAAATATAGTTCCACACAAACATGGTTACAACACGCCCAGTCATACCTGTATCTCCTGAGTAACTCCATTTAGACGAATATTCAGGTTGCTTTCGTGTCAGTGACTCAAGAACCTTGCCTTACATTAAAGATACATGCTACTTCACTCAACTATTGTACGTCAGCCTGTTTCACTGGTAAATGATCTCGCACTTAAAGAAGCTGTTATTTTCAAATCAATTGGCAAACTTCATGTGCACACCACCATTGATTTTGAACCGTCCATGGCTTTGTTACACGAGCTAGTATTATTGAGTCAACCTGCCTTAATTCAACGCCCTTCACTTGATCAAGTGAGCCACCTGCATTGAGAGTGGATGTTATGTGGGACAATAACATTTCCTAACATAGTAACATAACCTGCCTACCCTGTGATGAATAGCTCCAATACTTTATACATAGACTGTGTAAACTGATGCATTGAGGCTGAGAACAGGTGATACTGTCCAAGTTTCAAAGTGTTTGGTCTTGGAGTGGAAAAATAATGGGGAAAACACATAAATAACGTGAAAGGGCGTTTTGAACCATGTCTATGCATTGACAGAAAGTTTATTTTTCGGACAATTCTGTATGCGCATTTGTCACTTTCTCGACACGTTTTGTCGTCTGAGGACACATGTCCGAAACCTTAATAAAAAAACGTTGGGTGAAATATGTCACTTCTTGATTATCTTTCAGCAATGAGCTCAGTATACCGGGAGAGGAGTAGAAACTACCAGGGTCGTCTTTGGTCCCGTCATTGCTTCGAGTTTAATCCTGCAATTATATCCAAATGGTTTTCACAGTTCATTAGTAACGGGTCGCCAATTCTCCGAGACAGTCACGTGTACACTGTCCCCTGTTACTCGGTGTTTCCGGTTGTACACAAACGAAGAAAATGGCTGCTGTTAAGAGAGAAGATTTTGAAATTGAGAATTACTCGGGTACTGTATTGGATTAGGTGAACAAGTGGACTCTGAAAGTGAAAATGACGTGATAAATTTTACACACTCTCTTGGCGACAAAGATACAGACAATAGCATAGGAGGTCAGTTCAATGAACTATAATGATGCTATAAAATTTACACGCTGTGGGTCTGTAAAGTAGGCGTAATGCCGTAAATGGCGAGTTAGCAGCTACAGTTAATCACGATCAGCGATTGTGTCTAAGCTCAATTGGTAGACTGGCTCGAAATTAGATGCAGCTTGTAGTAAATGCAAAGTGACGTAAGGTTGTTTTGTGGCATACTTTCGTCCGTTTTTGTTCGTGGTTTATGCTGAATCTCGAAAACTGCAAATTTCAACTCGTGTTATTGTTATCATTTATTAATTTAAAATTTATTTAGCCACAGCGTATGGAATCCAGTAAAAAAAATTGTTTTACGTTGTCTGAAATCTAGGCAAAGTGTCTGTAGTTAATTAGTCATATGTGTCATACTGTTAATATTGATTTTTAATTGTTCTCTATTTCATGTTTTTCCAGAGAACCAACCTGTCACAAGAGAAAACATTTCATTGCCAGCGTTGCATTTGCTACAGAAAGCCTTAGACAAGATGATAAGTGACACCATGAACCTTTCCAGTGCTCGTGGTCGAGAGGTCCGAAAGGCAACGGCCGGCTTGAAACAGGGTGACATCTGCAGTTTTTCGGACTTCATTACAACAGAAATGTGGTTAACAGTACAGTGCTGCTATGGTGGAACACTAAGTGTATTTAAAAGAGTGAAATGTTCACCAAGTTCCCTGAGTTTCGCACTTCCAAAATGTTCCAAGCAAAGTAGAGGGAGCTTATGTCGAAGAATAAAGTGCAGCTGGACGACAGCCTGTTGCTTCAAGACTTGTGCGCCAATGTTTAGAAACATTGTCAGGTGTAAAGTACCAGTAGAAGGGCAAACAATCAGAAGCGCCTACTCCTTTGACTAACGAAGACGAGATGAGGTTATGTTACGTGACAGGGTACATCCCTTTTAGTTTGACGAAACGGTTTTCGCGTAGTGAGAACATTTTTCATAGGGAATGTAGAAATGTTTTGGAGAGTTGGTCATCAGAAAATAGTAAAGCGAGTTCGTTTTTAGAGTATACAACCATCTGGATTGATAGATTCAACCGTGGTGGAATCATTACAGTGAATGATGAAGACTATGTGTTTTAGGACAGTTGAAGCTGTTGTTTGGACAGTGCTGAACATGAGCAAAGGTCAAGTTCCCGATGAACAAACCGTTATAGAGAACATTTTTGCATCAGAAGAAATTCAGCATGGCTGATGCAACATTGCAAGGGAAATTGAAAGTGAGGCTGTGAGTTACTTTTTGTTTAAGGTTGTTACCAGAAAGTATGTCGCCATTTGGGGAAGTGCGTTTACTCGTGTGTTAAAAAGAATGGACAACACCAAGTCTGAAAGAGTGTAGCGAAAGGGAAAGAAAAGTTTGTGGAAGGAGTTCCAAAATGAATGACTTTGAAGGGAACACTACAAGTTGAAACTGTAAATAAATCATTGGTTACTGATATCTATTCCAATTTGTTGTAAATAAATTGTCTGTCACTGCTTAAAATCGTTGTATCTAAATTTTATATCAATCACTACTTGAAATTGATGTGAATGAATCATTATTATCATTTTCCTGTCATAGCCGAACAGACTACAACGTACCCGGTGTTTAATTTGTAAAATCAAAATTTGATACGTAACTCTTTAGTGATAGAATCCAGTGTGAGATTGTGTTCTTAGATAAGCACTGTCGGCAGTTTATAAGAAAAGCTATTAGTAATTATACATGTATTGCTACATACCATTATCCTGGCCCACAGTACATAAAAATAGATTCAAACAATGCTCAAACACTACCCGTCTCGCCATACACTACTACCATCTGACGAATAAATTCCTTCTAGTCACCTTAAACGGGACAACTTGGAGTCCGAAACCATCAAACTACTATACCAATACGATTGGTTTTTATCTTGTGATAATCACGGTCTTTTGGGAATTGGGGTATCATCAGCAGGTACATTTAATTTCCGTCCAGCTCATCTACGACAGTTAACCTTCACCGGGTGTATACTGAAATAGTAAAACAATTTAAAAACTGTTCATTATTGGTAAACTGTTGAATTGTTGGAGCACAATTTGTCCCACACGCTTTCCGATGTTTGGCAAAATGCTGACCAACGTTATCTTGGCAGCAAATTCTCTCGCTTAAGATCTGCTACACCCCTGCTTCTCCCAACAGTTCTTTGCACAATGCTGGAAATGCCTTTCCTGAAAATTGCAAGAAATTGTGATTAAAAACTTGAAAATGGTTTAATTTCTTTTGTTTCACTAAGAATAAAAAACCTGAATTCAGGCAAAACACGGAAAATTCATATCTGCTTGTAGTTCATTGTTACTCTAGAAAACTCCACTTGAGGGAATTCTATTTTGAGAATAACTTGCTTCTGAATGGTATCAAGTTGTGAGGTTATTGCCTTGTAAATGGTATACAAGAGGATGTTCTTATTTGTGACTTTTTTAACTGAACAGATCAGTGTAGAAAACTAAATGAACAGCAAGGCATGACATGCCAAGTTGAACTCGCTTAACTAGGACAAAGTTCTGTGGAAGTGTTAGGATTTATTCCCTAACAAAGCCATACAGATGAAATTTAATTTCGCGTAATTCAGACGAAATCAAAATTCTCAGCTCCATTGGATCCGACTTAAGCGAGTTCTGTTGCAGCAATATACCCATTTACCTGTAATTGACCCATCGCAGGCTAAGCCCCGGCCTCGCAAATAGTCGACCAACAAACAATAAGTTTTGCTCGGCAACGTGTTGTTTGTCGGGTGAAATGGCGGCTTGAAAGCGAAGGTGTGCCAAGAGTGCTAGATTCTGATTGGTCAGTTAACCAGTCACTCAAATTCCTGGCTGTAGGTCAATTCTCCACCCTTCTGGAATTTCTCTACTCAAACAGCACCTACTCCGTTCATCTCTTGATACATGTAGGTTAGGAATCTGACTTCTCCCATCCTCCCATTCATCAAGCGATTGTAAGAACTTAATCCAAAGCAAAACGTGATTCACAACAAGTTAATTGTCATGGAATGCTCAATAAAATTTCCACCACACAAACAAACAGTACTTACTTCAAACTAGTAACTATAACAATTGTGTGCCTATTTGGCAAAAATCCGTTTTTTATTTCTCACGTAAAATGGACGTGTTTTTATCTGCTCCGTGCATGCTGGGTTCACAGAAGGAAACAATGGTGTGCCCTAATTATCTTACAATATATATAAACTGGTTAATGGGTAATGAGTGATGGAGTTAAGTTAACCGGATATAACTTACTTTAAGCCGGAAGTCATTGACTTGTCTGCTGGCATACTTGAAATCTTTCTTCGAATTCCTCCCCTCGCACAGACTCCTGACATTCAAAGAGTCGAAAATTTTGTCAATCATTCGGACAAAGTCTATCAATGACGTCAGCTGTAGATGACCTTGCAGCTCAAAAATAAGGGCAACGCGGTCTCACTTAAACCCTAGAAGATACTGAATTGATAAACATTTCAAAAGCAATTATAGGTACATTGGGTTAGAAAAAACAATATAAAACTCACATAAGTCGGATCCAACAGGACCGAGAAATTTTGTCCCTGTTAGGCAAAATCCGATTTTTCTGTAGAGCTCATCTTGTCCACAGAGAGTACATGTACTTACCCGAGTGGAGCGAAGCTCTGACTTGTGGACGTGCCACTTTCAGGAGAGTTTACTGAAAATGAGCATTGCAGTAACCAACATCATTACTGCATACACACTTTAAGATCTTTAAAAGAATCAATCAGGGGTGAGTTGTATAAAGCTTCAAAAGTTATCCGCTTGATAAGTTTGATTTTTGCATGACGTCAGGTGCATTGTTCAACAATAACAACGTGACACGTGATAACGCGACGTCATTGTTGTTATACGGCGTATAACTTTTATGCAACTGGGCCCAGATAATGTTTTTTAAAAATAATTTTGACCACATAATAGAAATAAGACATGGATATGATAGTCAGGAATGATATTACCGAATGCTTAAACAATCATATAAAATACTCTATCTGGGCTGCAAGGTGGACTCTAATTCCTGAATAAGTTCACAGCTCATTGCTTTCAGGTTCTGGAGACGGCTACTCGTGTATCACAACGGGAACACGTGACCCCACGTCATCAGCGTTAAGAATCGTCCGTGGTAAGTTTCCTGTGGTCTTATTGTTCACTCACAAGCCAGGGTAGAGTTCGGTAACGCTAGGACCTCGCTAAAAAGCAAGACTTCGCGAGATTATGTGAGACATTGCCGTGCATTTTAAATGAGGAAACGTGTTATTGGCTAGATTTTAGCGAGGTCCCGGCGTAGATCCTAGCCAGCCAGCTAACTGTGTGAAGACTGTCGTCAAAATACGGCTAGGTACCACTGTGTGTATTTCTTCCGTAGACCCCGAANCATTAAGGAGAATACAGTGTCTCAACTGGTTTATTTGATAATTACTAAATTATGATTGAGAACCTTGTCTGGATGAAATATAAATTTTGTGTTGGTCATGTAAGTAACCTATAGGTGGCGCTGTATGACCTTGCTTTCCCACAATGATGAGTAACTAGAAATTTGTGAAAGTTTTTCCGCAAATCTGTAAATCTGCGTAACTCGTGTTGTCAAATTCGTAACTAAAAAACTTATGTAAAAACCTGCGTAAGCAGACTTTGCATCGTGTACTTTTAATGAGTTATGGAAAATTGACAATCGATTTTTGGGTGTTCCAGTTTGTTAGAATAGTCTTATAAAAAGGCTTATAAGTTCGTGTTTTAACGTTTTCAGTTGAAATAAGGTCGCCGACAATACCGAAAAAAGGACATTTCTTCCAATTTGCCTTGTTCTTTGCAACTGAAATGTTAAAACCAATTGAATGCTAATTTAACTTGGCCACTTTCATTTTCATTAATCTTTCATGCGTCCTCTTCTTATTTCAGCACTGGCACAGTTTGTTTTATTTTGGTGATATATATCGGATAAATTCTCCAATAAGTTTACTGACTTCATAAATTCTTTTGGTGAGGCGGACGGCTGATGCTACACGTATAATGTTCAACAAACCGAGAGTTTTGGTGATTAAGATTCGGTCTTTATGATCAAGTTTCGTATTTTCCATATATTAAAAGTGGTCTTTTAATTTTTATTTTTGATCAAAATTGCGCTTCTCTGCATTATTCCTATTCCACCAAAATATAGTTCCACACAAACATGGTTACAACACGCCCAGTCATACCTGTATCTCCTGAGTAACTCCATTTAGACGAATATTCAGGTTGCTTTCGTGTCAGTGACTCAAGAACCTTGCCTTACATTAAAGATACATGCTACTTCACTCAACTATTGTACGTCAGCCTGTTTCACTGGTAAATGATCTCGCACTTAAAGAAGCTGTTATTTTCAAATCAATTGGCAAACTTCATGTGCACACCACCATTGATTTTGAACCGTCCATGGCTTTGTTACACGAGCTAGTATTATTGAGTCAACCTGCCTTAATTCAACGCCCTTCACTTGATCAAGTGAGCCACCTGCATTGAGAGTGGATGTTATGTGGGACAATAACATTTCCTAACATAGTAACATAACCTGCCTACCCTGTGATGAATAGCTCCAATACTTTATACATAGACTGTGTAAACTGATGCATTGAGGCTGAGAACAGGTGATACTGTCCAAGTTTCAAAGTGTTTGGTCTTGGAGTGGAAAAATAATGGGGAAAACACATAAATAACGTGAAAGGGCGTTTTGAACCATGTCTATGCATTGACAGAAAGTTTATTTTTCGGACAATTCTGTATGCGCATTTGTCACTTTCTCGACACGTTTTGTCGTCTGAGGACACATGTCCGAAACCTTAATAAAAAAACGTTGGGTGAAATATGTCACTTCTTGATTATCTTTCAGCAATGAGCTCAGTATACCGGGAGAGGAGTAGAAACTACCAGGGTCGTCTTTGGTCCCGTCATTGCTTCGAGTTTAATCCTGCAATTATATCCAAATGGTTTTCACAGTTCATTAGTAACGGGTCGCCAATTCTCCGAGACAGTCACGTGTACACTGTCCCCTGTTACTCGGTGTTTCCGGTTGTACACAAACGAAGAAAATGGCTGCTGTTAAGAGAGAAGATTTTGAAATTGAGAATTACTCGGGTACTGTATTGGATTAGGTGAACAAGTGGACTCTGAAAGTGAAAATGACGTGATAAATTTTACACACTCTCTTGGCGACAAAGATACAGACAATAGCATAGGAGGTCAGTTCAATGAACTATAATGATGCTATAAAATTTACACGCTGTGGGTCTGTAAAGTAGGCGTAATGCCGTAAATGGCGAGTTAGCAGCTACAGTTAATCACGATCAGCGATTGTGTCTAAGCTCAATTGGTAGACTGGCTCGAAATTAGATGCAGCTTGTAGTAAATGCAAAGTGACGTAAGGTTGTTTTGTGGCATACTTTCGTCCGTTTTTGTTCGTGGTTTATGCTGAATCTCGAAAACTGCAAATTTCAACTCGTGTTATTGTTATCATTTATTAATTTAAAATTTATTTAGCCACAGCGTATGGAATCCAGTAAAAAAAATTTGTTTTACGTTGTCTGAAAACTTGGCAAAGTCTCTGTAGATAATTAGTCATATGTGTCGTATTGTTAATATTAATTTTTAATTGTTCTCTATTTCATGTTTTTCCAGAGAACCAACCTGTCACAAGAGAAAACATTTCATTGCCAGCGTTGCATTTGCTACAGAAAGCCTTAGACAAGATGATAAGTGACCCCATTAACCTTTCCAGTGCTCGTGGTCGAGAGGTCCGAAAGGCAACGGCCGCCTTGAAACAGGGTGACATCTGCAGTTTTTCGGACTTCATTACAACAGAAATGTGGTTAATAGTACAGTGCTGCTATGGTGGAACACTAAGTGTATTTAAAAGAGTGAAATGTTCACCATGTTTCCTGAGTTTCGCACTTCCAAAGTGTTCCAATCAAAGTAGAGGGAACTTATGTCGAAGAATAAGGTACAGCTGGACGACAGCCTGTTACTTCAAGACTTGTGCGCCAAATGTTTAGAAACATTGTCAGGTTTAAATAACATGTACCAGTAGAAGGGCAAACAATCATAAGCGCCTACTCCTTTGACTAACGAAGACGAGATGAGATTATGTTACGTGACAGGGTACATCCCTTTTAGTTTGACGAAACGGTTTTCGCGTAGTGAGAACATTTTTCATAGGGAATGTAGAAATGTTTTGGAGAGTTGGTCATCAGAAAATAGTAAAGCGAGTTCGTGTTTAGAGTATACAACCATCTGGATTGATAGATTCAACCGTGGTGGAATCATTACAGTGAATGATGAAGTCTATGTGTTTTAGGACAGTTGAAGCTGTTGTTTGGACAGTGCTGAACATGAGCAAAGGTCAAGTTTCCGATGAACAAACCGTTATAGAGAACATTTTTGCATCAGAAGAAATTCAGCATGGCTGATGCAACATTGCAAGGGAAATTGAAAGTGAGGCTGCGAGTTACTTTTTGTTTAAGGTTGTTACCAGAAAGTATGTCGCCATTTGGGGAAGTGCGTTTACTCGTGTGTTAAAAAAGAATGGACAACACAAAGTCTGAAAGAGTGTAGCGAAAGGGAGAGAAAAGTGTGTGGAAGGAATTCCAAAATGAATGACTTTGAAGGGAACACTACAAGTTGGAACTGTAAATAAATCATTGGTTACTGATATCTATTCCAATTTGTTGTAAATAAATTGTCTGTCACTGCTTAAAATTGTTGTATCTAAATTTTATATCAATCACTAATTGAAATTGATGTGAATGAATCATTATTATCATTTTCCTATCATAGCCGAACAGACTACAACGTACCCGGTGTTTAATTTGTTAAAATCAAAATTTGATACGTAACTCTTTAGTGACAGAATCCAGTGTGAGATTGTGTTCTTAGATAAGCACTGTCGGCAGTTTATAAGAAAAGCTATTAGTAATTATACATGTATTGCTACATACCATTATCCTGGCCCACAGTACATAAAAACACATTCAAACAATGCTCAAAGACTACCCGTCTCGCCATACGATACTACCATCTGACGACTAAATTCCTTCTAGTCACCACTTGACCTTAAACGGGACCACTTGGAGTCCGAAACCATCAAACTACTGTACCAATACGATTGGTTTTTATCTTGTGATAATCACGGTCTTCTGGGAATTGGGGTATCATCAGCAGGTACACTTAACTTCCGTCCAGCTCCTCTACGACAGTTAACCTTCACCGGGTGTATACTAAAATAGTACAGCAATTTAAAAACTGTTCACTATTGGTAAACTGTTGAATTGTTGGAGCACAATTTGTCCCCTTTCCGATGTTTTTGCAAAATGCTGACCAATGTTATCTTGGCAGCAAATTCTCTCGCTTAAGATCTGCTGCACCCCTGGTTCTCCCAACAGTTCTTTGCATAATGCTGGAAACGCCTTTCCTGAAAATTGCAAGAAATTGTGATTAAAAACTTGAAAATGGCTTAATTTCTTTTGTTTCATTAAGAATAAAAAACCCGAATTCTGGCAAAACACTGAAAATTCGTATCTGCTTGTAGTTCATTTTTACTCTTGAAAACTGTACGTGAGGGAATTCTATTTTGAGAATAACTTGCTTCTGAACGGTATCAAGTTGTGAGGTTATTGCCTTGTAACTGTTATACAAAATGATGTTCTAATTTGTGACTTTTTTAACTGAACAGATCAGTGTAGAAAATTAAATGAAGAGCAAGGCATGACATGTCAAGTAGAACTCGCTTAACTAGGACAAAGTTCTGTGGAACTGCTAGGATTTATTCCCTAACAACGCCATACAGATAAATTTTAATTTTGCGTAATTCAGACGAACTCAAAATTCTCAGCTCCATTGTTCTGTTGCAGCAATATACCCATTTACCTGTAATTGACCCATCGCAAGCTCCGGCCCCTCGCAAAATGTCGACCAACAAACAATAAGTTTTGCTCGGCAACGTGTTTGTCGGGTAAATTGGCGGCTTGAAAGCGAAGGTGTGTCAAGAGTGGATTCTGATTGGTCATTTAATCCGTCACTCAAAGTCCTGGCTATGGGTCAATTCTCCACCCTTCTGGAATTTCTCTACTCAAACAGCACGTACTCCGTTCATCTCTTGATACATGTAGGTTAGGAATCTGACTTCTCTCATCCTCCCATTCATCAAGCGATCTTAAGAACGCAATGCACAGCAAAACGTGATTCACAACAAGTTAATTGGCATGGAATGCTCAATAAAATTTCCACCACACAAAAAACAGTACTTCAGAGTAGCAATTATAACAATTGTGTGCCTATATGACAAAAACGCGATATTTTTTATTTCTCACGTGAAATGGTGTTTTACCTGCTCCGTGCATGCTGGGTTCACAGAAGGAAACAATGGTGTGCCCTAATTGTTTTACAATATATATAAACTGGTTAATGGGTAATGAGTGACGGAGTTAAGTTAACCGGATATAACTTACTTTAAGCCGGAAGTCATTGACCTGTCTGCAGGCATACTTGAAATCTTTTTTCGAATTCCTCCCCTCGCACAGACTCCTCACCTTCAAACAGTCGAACGTTTTGTCAATCACAAAGTCTATCAGTGACGTCAGCTGTGGATGACCGTGCATCTCCAAAATAAGGGCCACGCGGTCTCACTTAATCCCTGAATTGATAAACATTTAAAAGCAGTTATAGGTACATCGGGTTAGAAGAAACAATATAAAACTCATCTAAGTCGGATCCAACAGGACAGAGAAATTTTGTCCCAGTTAGGCAAAATCCGATTTTTCTGTAGAGCTCATTTTGTCCACAGAGAGTACATGTACTTACCCGAGTGGAGCGAAGCTCTGACTTATGGACGTACCACTTTCAGGAGAGTTTACTGAAAATGAGCATTGCAGTAACCAACATCATCACTGCATACACACTTTAAGATTTTTAACAGAATGAATCAGGGGTGAGTTGCATAAAGCTTCAAAAGTTATCCGTTGGATAAGTTTGATTGTTGCATGACGTCAGGTGCATTGTTCAACAATAACAACGTGACACGTGATAATGCGACGTCATTGTTGTTATACGGCGTATAACTTTTATGCAACTGGGCCCAGATAATGTTTTTTAAAATAATTTTGACCACATAATAGAAATAAGACATGGATATGGTCAGGAAAGATATTAACGGAATGCTTAAACAATCATATAAAATACTCTATCTGGGCTGCAAGGTGGACTCTCATTCTTGAATAAGTTCACAGCTCATTGCTTTCAGGTTCTGGAGACGGCTACTCGTGTATCACAACGGGAACACGTGATCCCACGTCATCAGCGTTAAGAATCGTCCGTGGTAAGTTTCTTGTGGTCTTATTGTTTACTCACAAGCCAGGGTAGAGTTCGGTAACGCTAGGACCTCGCTAAAAAGCAAGACTTCGCGAGATTATGTGAGACATTGCCGTGCATTTTAAATGAGGAAACGTGATATTGGCTAGATTTTAGCGAGGTCCCAGCGTAGATCCTAGCCAGCCAGCTAACTGTGTGAAGACTGTCGTCAAAATGCAGCTAGGTACCACTGTGTGTATTTCTTCCGTAGACCCCGAAATTGCACACAGCCAGGGTAGTTCTGTTCGTCACCTCGCCGTGAAACTTGTATCGACATGTAAAGCTAAAGACCTGACGGGGTGCATGCAAAATCTGGGAACCAACCGACACTCACCTTGCCCGTTACAGCCGTTTAAGTGAAAAACAATGTAATAAACGTCATTTTCCTGCGTTACTCTCCGCCTTTTCTGACAACGAAAAGTATGTTGTCGTTTTGAAAACAGTACGATCGTGTCACGCGCACGCGCCATTTCCTAAAATTTTGCGACATCTCTCGGGAGATGATGATAGCTTGGCAGCAGCAAAATTTCTTCTGAAATTCGGTTTTTCGGTATCAAAATTCTAAAAACTTATAAGGAAGTGAAATCAGTTCAGATAATTTGCTGTGATGTGTACGCAACCTCGTGAAAGAATAACAGTTGATTGAAGAATCGGCGAAAAAAGAAACTGGCCAATAGGTGACGCAATATTTCATGGCGCCGAAAGCCTCTCCACAACAGAATAACGGTAGAACGCCGTTGAATAATTTAGTTTACTCAAGGAAGACTGTAGTTTTTAATGACACTAATTTTGCGTCAGATTTTATCTTACCACTTTTAGTATACAGCTTTGTACCAAGGCTACATGTACGTAGATCCCAGCCTTTCTGAACTCTATCCGGTGCTGCTGACGTGTAGATGTGCGGGCTCGTCGTGCTGTTCTTGAGAACAGAGATTTTCAAAGAAATTTAGAATTAGCAACTTTACGGTTGTTTCAAAGGATACCTGCATTATAATATAATCGCCCTCTGTTCTGTTTACGTTTCCGTCACAAGAATTCGAAATCCCAAATCAAAGAAATCTGACATTAGAAGAGACCACTTGCAAAAACACGACTTTTTCGTCTGCTTCCGCTTTCGACAGAATAAAACCTCGGTGTCTACTTTTGTTTCAAATGGCATGTCAGTAGATTAACTTTTGAAACATTTTCTCAAATCACGACACCACTTGACGGCAGGTCATTCAGTAATAAAATGGGGTTGGGACCAAGACATTTCGCATACACTGCCGACTTCTTTGATCATTGAAGTCACTGTTTTGTGTTCGTTATCACCTGGTACTGAATTTTGGTTCACTTATACCTTGAAATTACCAAAGGAATTGTTTTAATTTGCTAAATTTAGGCCAAATATCCCAGGCCAACAACCTTGTCAAGCGTGTCTGTAAACACGAACGGAGTTGCGTGTCTGGTGTTGACAGCAGTTCTTTAAACCGAGCTGACGGGAGTTATGCAGGAGTTACACCAAGCTCAAAATGGAGAGATTAATTTTCCAGCTAGCTACAACAGATTTTCTAGTAATGTGCCAACTCACAAAATGGGAGTGTTCCATTCCTTAATGAATAAGGTCGAAAGCTCGTGACGTCGAACGCTAACATTTGCTTAGCAATGGCGGAGAGGAACTAGCTCGCAGTTGCGTTACGCCACTGTTACATGGGCTGCTCACCATACAGGGCTGGGGGGTACAGCCCCCACGTTTTTCATTGATGCCCCACAGAGGGACTATAGCCCCACTTTTTTCAATGCTGCGCCACCCATGTGTTACAGAGCTACCCATTGTTTAAACTGGATACATTTATGGAACTTTTACGGTTCAAGTTAAATTAGTGGAGTACAAGGACCAATTAGATTCCAAAGGTTAACGTAAGGCAAACGGCTTAACACTTAGCTCACCTCGCCCGTGTGTGACCAGAGTAGAGTTCGTAGACGCAAGAATCTCGCTAAGGAAACATAAGTGTAGTCTCGCGCTTCGCTTGTAATATATGGTGATAACTCGTAGACTTGCGTGTTCGTACGGTTTCGCGATATTTTTGCCTCTACGGAACGCACACCAGGTAAAAGAAATCCAAAAGTGAACAAGTGAGACATCGCGAGGCCAACCTCTCACAATTCATTATGTCGCTGAAGTGAGCAACAAGTACAGCTTTCCATCTGTAGTGACCGTTGAAGAAAGCTTCAGTGATGAGTAACAAGTTAAACAAGGCAAGAATTGGATATTATAAGGGTGGTAGACACGTTCATGTTAATGAAATGAATTCAACGAACGCCGTCGTGGAAGTGAGCACTGGAGAATCTGCCCTCTCTCGTTAAAATATTCCAGACATCATTGAGAACTTCGTTCTGTTTCCACAGGAGACGAAATTGCCACCAACGCAAGTTCGTCGTTTCAAGCAGGCAACTTTCTCAAATGGACCTTTCTAATGTTCGGTTACGGTTGTTTAACCGACTTTTTATACTGGACAGAGGGCTGGCTACGGAGACTTGGGCCTTTGCGCTACCTTATTGGAAGTAAGTGAAACATGACATCTCTCTTCTGTCGTCACGTCAAGCTTTTTTCGCATTGCACGCCTTATTATGGTATACACACGTTTCGTACATCTATTCTAGGAATAAGTTTAAGGTATTGATCATATTGTGCAATTCGTCGCCATCAGTATGTTTGAAAACAGTGTTTCTTATCATTTCATCACAGTAGAACGACTCTTCAAACTGTTTCTGAAAGTCACTGGGCACAAAGCTCGAAACACCATAGGTCAAAAAAGCATAGTTGGTTCTGGTCTGTACCCCGACTCGACGACCTACGCCGACTGACTAAACAGAAAATATTGAAGGACGCCGGTTCAAACGCATCAACTTGAGCCGAAGTCTAGTCACGTGTCCGTTCTAAGGAAAATTGTCCATACGGACCTAAGCTAGGGAAAGCAAGGTTTGAATGGTCATGAATTGATTACATGGTGCTCTGGGAAGTGCTCGACAAGTCTACAGAGCTCTGAAACTCTATTCCTCCAAATCTGTTTTGAGTGTAACGCATTTGTGGCGTAATTTCCTAATTAATAGAACATTTTTGATTGCCGTACGACAACATGCTTGATGGTGACGCAGTTTCCATGTTTGCTGTCGCCTGGACTATAGGGATCAAAAAAACTAATGGCACAATTACTGACAGCTCTACCCCACCGGAAACTGAATAGAGTCCATTACAAAAATAAACAACCGGCATCCTTTTTGTTCTTCTTCAGGAGAGTTTCTTTTTCGGAAAAGTAAGCTACTAAAAACACCGCACCATCCAGCCGAGTTTCAAAAAAACATATTATTATGAGAACGAATTATGTTTCTTCGCCTAAGATGATACAGGACAGCAGCCAAACTCATATGGGTATTGTGCTGTTTCATGTGATTAGGGAAATCCGTGATCATGGTCAATAATCGGTGATAATTTTTGCTTAAGCAGAAATCATAGTATGAATACTTAAAATGTTCTCCTTCTTGGTTTCAGTGATTAGGAGTTTGATGAACTACCGAACGTTTCACGTCCTTGTTGAGTATAAGGCGGCTGATAGAGATCACAGGTGCGTCATGACAAACGAAATAAGGCCACGGCAGTCTAAATACAGGGGGGGTTTGGCTTAAATCTTTGAATCATCGTAGCAGTCTGTGTTTCGCGATTGGGTTATTAAACAATCCTGAGGTCTGTTTTATGAAACTGACTTGAGGCATGAGACAGAAATTTCATCTCACTATTGCTGAAAGAAATTAGCCCGGTAAGCGCATCGCAATCTAGAAAATTATCATTTATAGAAATTCTAGAAAATTATTATTTATAGAAATTAACTCAATTAGCTGCAGGAAAACATTACCACCAGTTGCGTGTTTATTGTTAGCCACTGCACTTCTAGCTAGTGAGATTTGATTAATATTCAGAAACCGGGAGCATAAAATTGTCTTAAGTCGCTTTCACGAAACGGACTCCTGGGCCCTGGGTCTCATCGCCAAGCTCAGACTCGGGCTCTAACATAACAAATCACCTTCCTTGTCTTAAGTACATATCAAATTTATTTAAACATTGCTACGTAATTGGTCAAATTTCCAGTCGAGTTTCGAGTACAGACATTAAGTCCGGTCTATGGTGTTGTAAACAGCCTTTACAGTGTTTGCTATGGAGCTGCCAAGTTCACCCTTTCGGATTGTGAAGGGATGCACTGGAGTCTCACATACGTTTTCTTTCTGAGTACATTTTAGGGTTTTTTGAAATTGCTAAACACTAGACGCGTACGGAAATGTCACACAGAAGTGTACTCGGAAGCTTTATTTTAAAATTCCTCCTGCTGCGCATGCGAAATGGTGTTTTACATGGCAAATCTACACGACTCGTGTGAAGTTATGTTAAAAATCAAAGGCTGATTCAGACAGATTTCTGTATTGAACGGTTCATGTGCACCAATGGTTGTTTCCTGAGTGATATTCAATGGTCATTCATTCTGGGTTACAAAGAAAAAATAAAAACGAGTCCCGAATATTGCTGGACTCGGTACATAACAAATAGGACATGCCATGCGATCCAGAGACACATTTTGCACTGTGTGCATTTTTAATCACTGGAATATTCCGAGTTAGTTTAAAATACAGCTTCGTATGTTACAGCTCTGGCGAGCGTATTCACAAATCAGATTGGACAACTAGGAGTGGAGTATACTGTGGGGTGTCATACTTTCCTAATGGATTGACAGCGTCGCGAGACCCTAGTGATCCGCGGCCGGATTTTGTTCGTCACAACGAGAGAATGACGTCAGGCATTAGCACATTGCTGCTGTTGAAGCCTCATGGCAGATGGGCAACACTTAAATTCCTGATCGCTTTAGGCACTGGAAGCAAATATGCGGTAAGTTGAGAATAGCAGCACGATGTACGTGTATTTCATGTTTATTAAGGGAAGTTATGAAATGATGGTTTTACTAGCAGTTTGCAAATTGCTAGTCAGGGATTTTGTGGTATTTGGAAACCAAAGCTGATCAATTTGCAATTCTTTAATATCTCCAGTGCAACAGAAAAACAGCTTTAGGAAGATCTTTCTTGCATTGATTGTGTTTTGTGATTATAGCTCTTACAAGAAAACGTCGAATTAATAGACATGACGCACGCGCGGATTAAGTTGGACAGCGACACACATCCGTTGCAGAGCTTCGCACCTATTGACGGGGAGCATCATTTCCTAGACACTCCACTTTCATTCGAAATCAGGTAAAAAGATAACAGTTATATTGCAAATCACCGTGCAGTGCAAGCGACAGTCTGTTTAGAAGTGAATGCTTGAGAAAACCAGGCAAAATGACACCATCCTCTGTGGAAACGAAAATCGATTGTTCTACCATCTAACTTCTTCGAATAAGTGAAAATATGTTTTACTTTACTCGGCCCCTAGGCCTGGGCTTCTAAATATGAAAAGATATATGATCAAACACAGAACACGAGGAGGAATTGATTCTATCATCAAGGCCCCTATCTGTCAGTTTCACAATTTATAGCAAGTAAAATACAACTTCAACAAAAACGGAAAAAAGAGTGCAACACGTAACTTCATTGTGTCGTGCCTGAGATGTTTTCCAGGATAAATATAGTTTTGTATTTGTTTTTCATCTTGAATTAAAAAAGATCTTAGTCAATTTACTTTGGATAATTTGTGCATGACGAGTGTTTGAAGCATGTACATGCATGGTGAATGTTTAGACGATCCGATCTGAACTGCAAACAAAAATGTCTCCTCCCTAATCAAAGTGTCCTAGGCTGACCACTATCAAGCACTTGTAGTTGTTAATTGTTTTTAGTCTAAACAGGGCAAAATTCAGCTTTAACTGAAAATGTCAAAATATTCCTGTGTCACCGGAATCAAAGTACCCAAAATTTGCAGAGTTCAGCTTTCGAAGTAACGACGACTGATTTTTTAACGAACTATCGTGGTTGTGCATCAGTATAATTTTATCCAAGAGTATTCACGAATTATATGTAAAGAAAGTGTGTCATTTGTCATGTTTCCACTTTTGCCTAACTTTCTCGAGCAAGGACTCTTTATTCACCCAGGAGAGATCACCAAGTGAGTTTGGCCAAATTTATCCAGTGTTTATCATTCATGAATAATTTGTTATAAACAGATTCTTACTCATAATTTGCTCAGCTATGAATAAAATTGCGCTGATTAGAGTAAACCCTATCACGTGGCACCTCCCTGTTAACGTCCACAAGTATGCATACATGTACGATGAAAGTCATTTCAAGTTGAATGTCTTTCACATCAGTTATTTCTGTTATACTATTATCGACGATTAATTGTTTGACATGTTTTAGGACTCTCGGAGGCGTTTTGAGGACGTTCGCTTCAGGTCTAGACGAGCCCCTTTGCAACATCTTGTTGTGATATTATCTCGAACTCCTTTGTAAAAAGTCTATCTAAATCAGAAGTCGAACAGATGCTTGAGATATTGTCAGTAAAGCAGCTCAAGGTGTTTGAAGATATTTTTGTAATGTGTGCAGTGAGAAAATGAAGTCGGTGCAAAAGATGTTGATATAGAACTGTGACTGATACTATGAATATTCCTGTGCTCCATTCAAACATTGAAAAAGATTACTTTTGGAGAAAATAACTTTGTACCTATTCTGATGTCGGTGTACGCCGTTTGATCCATGTTTCACGGACTTATTTCACCACCAGGCGCGCCCTCTGAGGTCTTGTGAAAACAGTAACATGGGAATCCCTTATTGGGGGGAAACCCTTCTAGTACGTCAGAGTACATAGGAGGGGGAAGGGATTGAAGCCTGGATCTCTGTTCAGACTTGGTTTGTTGACTTGGATTTCTATGGCTTCCCGAATACGTCCATTTCACTTATCAAGGTGGGGACTAATTAGTGAGAAATTGTCCTCAGAAAGGTGATGGTTCTGGTCTTTCACATGTTCTTGAATGGCTGTGGTACATGTAGGTCGCAGATTGCGATTGCGGTGATCCTTCACTCTCGTAGCAAGTTGTCGCCTAGTCTCACCTATGCTGAACAGAGTTGAGAAACTAGTGTCTGATTGAAAACCGGAAGATCGCCGCACAAATAAAAAAGTTCATGTTCAATTCAACGTTTCGTCTTTTCATTACACATCATCAGGATCATATAGGACAACAAGCGCCAACATACAACTTAGGTAACATCCATAGAGTGAAGTGAGAGATACATAGAATATAGTCAGTAGCTGGTCATCACCATAGTTGCAGGGTCATTGAGCTCTGCATGTTATTCAGAGAATCAGTGGCATGCTGGTTCTGAATGGCCAATGACTCTTTAATGTACAGTAACTCCTTATTAGGTTCTCTGCAGATGATACTAACAGTTGGCTTGGTGATTGTAACTAATACAATGCCTATATATGTTACTTTTCTGTGAGGTGTGATGTTCTTTCAACCTCTCACAGAGGCGTCTCTGTGTGAGTCCTATATAGAATTCCTTACACACGGCATATTGGAAAGTTTCGGAAGGGTTTGAAAACAGAGTCTATGCAATGAATAAGGCGAGATAATTGACGTTTCAATATTATACTACTTGGCCCGGTGTAACCAAGAGAAAAGAAAACTTTCTCTTTCTCGTGGCCAATAACAGCTATCTTATCTGCCTCATTCATTTTTGAAAGGAAGTGCCGTTTACAGCTATTCAGAAAATTCAGATGGTCTGATGTCAACGAGAAAGCACAGGAAGTCAACCACGTTAAATATGCTCTGGGTGGTAATGGGTATCTAGAATGGATTTTTGACGTGCGTCATAAAGACCGTCAAAACTAACCCTGTGGCGACTCTGTCGTGAAGTCTCCGGTATGCATTATTCACGTGAGGGGAATCGCGTAATTATTGCCAACACAAAAAAACGGATTTTGTCTTTTGGGCAATTGAAGACTATTTTAAATACAACAAATTTGTTACAAACTGATTGCACAAAATATAAAAAGTGTAATAAGCATTACAAAAAGAAGTAGGTTTCGCGCGCAAACGCTGTGGACCATAAACAAGTAGGTCTCTTACTATCAAAATGTGAGTGAAGTCGTGGTGGTGCATTGGTAAAGCAAGTGCGCTTTATTTGCAAGGTCGTGATTTCGAGTCAAATGCCCCTCCCGACCTCCCCCCATTCGGTGCTATGCGCATCTAATCGTGCTTTGCGCAAATGTTTTTAGACAAAATGTTGGGGCCCCCGTTATGATATCATAGATCCGCCACTGTATTGTTCTTGCACTTAATGAACAACAAGTCTCATTTGCATGATTAAGATGTTGTTACGTCAGCGCGAACGGAAATTTTGGTGCAAGTTGCCAATTAGAACTGCACGGGGCTTAATTTTCTACCATTTTATATACGGGTTTCCAATTAGCGCTGCACTAGGCTTAATTTTATGTCATTATTTAAGCTGATCGATTTGCTGTCTGCGCACACAAGAACAACCGGATTGGTGGCGCTGTGGAGGTTATTTTTGGAATTTTCTACTTGTGCGTAACCATACTGTAGGTCGACTGTCACCTAAAAGACATTTCAGAAATTTCGTATGTGGATAGATTTGGCACTATTTGAAATATTTGTTAATTTTTTGCTTCGTTCTCGATTTATCATCACAGCCATCATGATGATCATTGATCCTTGTCGTCATCATTGTCATCATTGTTTTGCATTCATTTTCGCATCTATTTTAACAAAAGGAACAAGGTCAAAGTTTTGCTAAATTGTGCCATTGACAATGTCTCCTAGTTTGTTGTCCGTGAAAAACCTCCACAGAGGTGTTAGGANTAATGAACAACAAGTCTCATTTGCATGATTAAGATGTTGTTACGTCAGCGCGAACGGAAATTTTGGTGCAAGTTGCCAATTAGAACTGCACGGGGCTTAATTTTCTACCATTTTATATACGGGTTTCCAATTAGCGCTGCACTAGGCTTAATTTTATGTCATTATTTAAGCTGATCGATTTGCTGTCTGCGCACACAAGAACAACCGGATTGGTGGCGCTGTGGAGGTTATTTTTGGAATTTTCTACTTGTGCGTAACCATACTGTAGGTCGACTGTCACCTAAAAGACATTTCAGAAATTTCGTATGTGGATAGATTTGGCACTATTTGAAATATTTGTTAATTTTTTTCTTCGTTCTCGATTTATCATCATAGCCATCATGATGATCATTGATCCTTGTCGTCGTCATTGTCATCATTGTTTTGCATTCATTTTCGCATCTATTTTAACAAAAGGAACAAGGTCAAAGTTTGCTAAATCGTGCCATTGACAATGTCTCCTCGTTTGTTGTCCGTGAAAAACCTCCACAGAGGTGTTAGGAGGCAGAACTCGTTTATTTTGTGGCCACGTGAACGTTTCATGGATTGTCATGTAGTCTTTTTTAAGTTTTCACGTTAAAGTACATGTACCGACAAAGGAGGACGAGAAAAGTACAATCTTGTTTCTGTTTTAACGAGCCAATTACTATTACGTTACCAAGTGAGTATACTACTTCCATTAGAGTCCTTGTAGCGGCGGTTGATGAAGAAAAAGTCGTAGATCTGACTTTATTACACATTTATTGGGAACGCAAATGAGAAGCAAACATCCGCTCACAATACGTCAAAGAACGGCGAACTGCAGTGCAAATAACAAAATCAGTTTACTAGTTACTAGTTACAACAGGTTGACAAAACTAAATGGGACTACGTCCAAACTAGGGTTCGGAGTTATATTTTAAACCTAGGCCACAAGTATTAAATCATTACACGGAGAATCAGCCATAGGCATGCATTACCTACATAGTACATGTTGCGTCATTATTTAAACATATTCAAAATATTCTATACAATTCAGTCAAGTTAAAGTTCTGACTTGCATCATTTTGCTCTCATGAACACAGCTGCACTCCAGCAATACTCAAATGAAAATGATTTCCCACAAACGCTGTTCGAAGTGTGCGGCAAGGAGGCGCTGAATGAACGGACCAATCTGATCATTTATCCACAGTAATTACGAAACGCAATGTTCCCATGAGCAGGAGCATTGACAGTCACAGTCGTTTAGGAGCACATAACGGCGTACCTACAGTATTCTGATGTACATGTACGCCGTTTCGTCCATATCTCACGGACTTGTTTCATCACCATGTTCGCCCTTTGTGGTCCAGTTAAAAACGGCAATATTGGAATCTCTTATTGGCAAAACCCTCTAGTACGTCAGAGTACACAGCGGGAAGATCGAAGCCAGGATCTCTGTTCAGACTTAGTTTGCTGACTTGGATTTCTGCGGCTTCCCGAATGTGTCTTTTCCGCTTGTCAGGGTGGGGACACATTACTGAGAAATTGTCTTCAGCAAGCTCATTGTTCTGATCTACCACATGTTCTTCAATTGGGTGGAAGAAGGGTGGATTAAAGATTGATCAAATATTTGGGAAAAGGTTTGCAACGAGCACGGAGTTAGTCGCGCCAACTGTGCATGTCCACCACCATTCAAGCTTCCCGCTGTGCCAAAAAACGGAAAAAATCAGGCAACAGTGGCACGCAGAGAGAGTCAAAGCATTTTCGTGTTTGCTCTATGCATTTGCCTGATAGAAAATCCACAATTCAAACTCCTGTTTGTGTTTGAAAATGGGTTATGTCTGCAAAATTAAGCCGACAGGCGGTCAAATGTGCACACACCACTGCAATCCTCAAACAAAGAAACGAAAACCTGAGGATCAACTTGATGTTGAAGGGACAATGGCACGTACGTTTCATCAAAGCTAAAATTATGACTGTAGTGACAATTCTTCTCATAAATTCTTTTATTATTTATTTTCAAGTTTTCTCATTATAGACCTATTTAATATTTATTAGAGTATTTATGACATTTTTAACCATAATACAGAGTGGGCTCAAAAATGACTGTTTATGTCGATTTTTTGTGAAAACCCTTGAAGCACCGGATATTTTCTCTTTTAGTCGAACGGAAAAACAGGCTATGTGGGGTGGAGAATCAGAATGATACATGATAATCGAAAGCTTCGGCTACAGGTTAAAAGTGAACACGAACGTTTGAGTCACCACAGGCGAACGCTCGTGCTGGAGCAGCACAGGTTGGAATCATTCGAAACGATGCATGTGCCATCGTTTTCTGGATAGAAATATTTTAGCCGAATTTGACCAAAGAAATCTAGTTATGGAAACTGTCACCAGGGGGGCCAGTGGTTAAATCATCTAAATGTTGACGTCGACCAATTTCATCACCATAGAAACATATTTACATAAAATAATTAAACACCTTTACTGGGTTCACGAGATGCAGCTGCAGAATGCCCGTTGTCAAGGACTCTGAAATACGCGATAGCATGATTGTCCTTTCCATCGGCTGTTACTAGGAAACGAAATAAAAACTTCATTTTTGTATTTCTTATCTTCGTAATCAAATGTTGTTTGGAATCACCGGAACCCTGCAAAATGGCCCCCAAAGCACCTCAAAAATGATTAAAACTCGAATAAAAAATTGGGGCTCGAATAGAGGTTAACAAAAACCAATTTGAACTGGTGAAGACTGTCTTTTGATAGAGAAGTTCAAGGTTTACGTAGACATAACACAGGTTTTTGTATCTCCTGTTCTTTAAACTGTTTTAAAAGTACTTTACAAGCTAAACCTCTTTGAAACAAAAATTGTCTATTTTGGGCAAAATATTCATGATGCTCTTATACTTAAAAAGTATTGGTCTAAAACTGAACTGAGCAATTTTAATTAAAGCACTCCCCTCATTTTCTTTCTTGAAATATTACCTAAGTTCGGATGTTTTGTCACGAAACACGAGCATATTTTTTCTGTGGCACCCTTTATCATCTGATTACTGTGAATTTTCTGAGAACAACGCGATGATTGCGAGGACCTCATAAAGAAGATCAACGGGTAGGTTAAGTGTACTAAGCTACCACATTCTAAAAAGAGAAATGCTGAGGCGCTGACATGCGCCCATGGTGCATCGCATAGTTTCTATTGGCCACTAGGAAATACTGCAGCAGCCGAATCAGCTCGAAAATCAAATCATCGTATACTGCTGAGTCGAGTTTCATTGAAGTCATTGTATATCGGTTCTCTATAATACAGAAACGCTCTCCCCTTAAACAACTCTTGAAATACCCTTGTCGAGGATCAAAATTGCGCCGGCACATGGTCACCATATATAACTATGCAAAGTTTCTTTGAAATTCATCAGTCGGTTCATAAGATATCATCCGCACGTGTTCTTCCTCAAAATAGCTAGTAGAAGGCGATGCAGAGGTCGAATAGACCCGAAAATGAAATGGTGCAGGCGCATTGACATCGTATACTCCTGTATACTGAGTCAAGTTTTATCGAAACCCGTCAGCTGGTTCTCTTGATATCATCGCAAAGCAGGTCGGAAGATGACGTTGTCCTCGCTTAGCATCCATTATCACGCCAGCGTGACTGATGTCCCCTAGTCGTAGCTATGTCAACGTTCCTGCCGCTTACATCCACCTTCAACTGAAAAGAAAATGACCCATATCAGGGTTTGTAAGACATTGCCTTACACAGGAATTGGACTGGAGCTGCTAAACGTGACACTTGAAGTTGTTAGACAGAAATTTAAGTAAGCAACGAAACTTTGGATGCAAGTTGGATGCAGTTGCGAAACCGTTTCTCTTAGATTTTGCATTGCACTAGCTGACAAAGCCGGGTACAACGCCAGATGCTCTCCAATAATAACGTTTGTTTATTTTTTGAAATAAATACTAAACGTAAATTCCCGTAATTTATTCACCTTAAACTGTGGTTGATCTGGTTGAAACTTTGGAATTCCAGCCTCAGCAAGCAGTTCTGTAGAACTGTTGTCACAATTCAACATGTTTTGAACACTGAACACAGTGGCGGATTTAGAGGGGAGCCAAGGGGGGTCATGTCCCCCCTAAAATTCTCCCAGATTCCATTTGGCAGTACGGGGGTGCGAATGTCTGACAGGTAAAATCCTGGGTAATACTCTGCCCTGCCCCCCAACTAAAAATCCTGGATCCGCCCCTGGAACAGTAACGTCTCAAGTACCATAACGATACACAACATCATAGTCATTGTCATATCTGTTGCCTGTTGTCGTTTCGGCTCTTGTATCGTGATGCTCCACCTTTTACACCGTGTCATTTTGAAAAGTATAACATATAAGGTACTATTTGTTGAATGGTTTTTAACGTGGGAACTGCTAATAGCAAGCATAACCAACTTGCTCTTTGGTTAATTAAATGTATTATATAATTTTCCTACTTGTTATTGCAACCGATTTACTGGAATTAGTTAAACGTGTGCATTGTAGCACTCCCATGTTACCGTAGAAACCACTGTGTTGCTTTCCTTCATAGGAGGTGCTCAAGATTCTTCATCAATCAGCTTGCTGAAGTACTTTCAGCGATTCAGTTGCCTTTGCTCAAAGAATGGAGAAATAAGTAGTAGGCAACCCGAGCTCAGAGCCTTTGGATGTTGACGGCGTTGTGTGTGGGTTGGGCAGCCTTGGGATTGATGAGGGCCGCGTGCTCAGAGCCACTAGGGAACGGAAACCCTTTCCTCAATATGCAGAGTGTTTAAAAAGTTTACTAGCCAAAGATTTTAGAATTGCTGCTTCTAAATGGTTCAACTTTGCTTTGCATGTTAAGAAGGCACTAGGTGATTCTGATAACACTGTCTTATTGAAAGAAGCTCCTATCATTCTTGAACAGGCATTTGAAATTTAATTTCATACCAGGGTCTGTCAGAGAAACAGTTAGAAAAGGTGTATGACATAGAATCTACCCAACTTGGTCTTCTACGCGGACTATCTTCTCGCATCTTGGAGACAGAGAGCGAGACGGAAGCAGACGCTCGTCAAGGTCTCGTCGTAGCGTAACTAATCATAGTTCATCTAGTTCTTTCTCTTCAAGAAACTAGGTTGCCACTTTGAGAAGAAATTAGGTTACAAGAAATTGACACTGAACATCGTGCTGATTTGAGAGCCACCCATGCAAAACACAACCTTGACAGAATAAAACCGGGTTTGGTATACTTTTAGCTTGGAAGATTGACGTCAGTGGTGCATTAGCATGTGACAGAACGAGGATTGGTGAAAATCAGCACAAGGTTTACTATCCTTTTAAAAGAATACGAAGTAGGGATATTGATGAATTATTACCTCACTCTACGGAAGTGGTCGAAACTAAATGCACTTAGAAGGTTACCCTGTCCCCGCCAGTCTTCACAAAGTCAGAGAGTCCCATTCAGTTTTCAGGTCGCCGAAGTAATAAATAAATTATTTGTGCCATAAAGAAATTATTTGCGGCGTAAAGTAATTATTTGCTGTCTAAAGTAACTTTCAGCGCCGACTTACTTTGCGTCGTAATGTAATAATTATTTTACATCATAAATACTTACTTTACGCCGCAAATAATTACTTTACGCCTCTAACAAGAATTAGCTTACGCACGGCATTTAACGGTGTAACGTTCACTCATTTGGCAACGATAATATCGACGATAAAGGTGTGGCAACCACGCAAGTTTAATGTCAATGAATGTCATAAATCTCCTCTAATCGTCTGAACGATCCTGTCATCCGCGCAAACACCACTCGAGCGAAGTTGGGCCCTGGGGCCGGGTAGGGCCGATGATTAAGCGAAGCGCTATGAATCAGAAACAAATTCGTCTAACTTAGTTATAATTATTGTTAATACTACCAGTAGCTGCAACAATTTTGTTGTTGTCCATCTATATTCCATCTCTAACGGATAGGCTGGGAGTGGACTTTTTTCCGGGGGAGTTCGATCGAACCCCGCGAACCTCCCCTGGCTACTAGACTGAATTTATTTATGTTACATATAATTCCAGGCGTACACATGTATGTGGTCTTGGCAGTCCTTTTTACCCCCACTTAAATGCCTCCAAGAGCTGTCGCTCGTGGTATCCATGTATATAAATGATTATTGTAGGACACGTTATTGAGTAACAATCGCAGATTCTTTTACGAGACGTGAGGTAAGTTCTTGTGAAAACAGATTTCGTTAGCGCGCTTTACATAAGTGTGTTATCTGAGGATGAGGACATTGTATTCATCATAGTGTGTCCAAGCTCACAGCTTAATTGAGGCCTTGAAATTAAAAATATCCAAAATATTATTTATGAAGTACCATGACAAGCTATCAAAAGCTTTTTCAAAATCTATTTGTAATAACAGCCCCGCTATACCATTTTTCACAGAAATTCATAATATCATAGGTCAATATTATGTTCACCCACACATCTCCCTTTTATAAATCCCGTCTGATCTGAGGAAATTATATATCCAAGTGCCTTTTTATTCGTCTAGCATTACATTCGGATGCCAACTTGTAAGTTAACACTGTTGAGCAAAGTTTTTGGTCTCCAGTTTTTTATGAATTCTTAGCCTTATCTGGTTTTTTACGTGTTGGACATTTCGATCTTTTCATAGCTTTCATTTATGAGTCTTAAAACAAAATAGTCTAAATGCCAGAAATCGTCAATGTCTCCGAGATTTCTGTTATGTTTCTCAGTTTGGGGCACTTGTTCGTAGTTTGAGGGGAGAAACAGTACTCCATATTCTGTTTGGCTGGCAGAGTTCACATTGGTGGATGACCGGTAGTAATAAAAATTGATGCCCAATGCCATATTTCTTGGTTTTGTATTAAAAAATAAATTGTGAAGTTAAACGCACTGTAACTGAATGATAAAAGCCGCTATCAACCAGGGGTGAAAAAGGAAGTGGTGATCTCCAGGGGAGGGAAACATAGCAGCAACGTTATATTCTGCTCGGGTAGTGTCAATCGTTGTAACTCCACTGACTGAATGCTAGTATCATTACATGTATATAAACTATTAAGTAAGATAGGATGGAAGTTAGACAGAGGGCATAGTAACGAATGCACATTTTGCCATTTTCTTTTGGTACACATCTCATAACATTTGCTTGCCACTACAGAATACTATATTAGTAGGTCCCAGAGCTTCAAGATATGGAATTAATTCATGGCAACATGGTTGTGTTACTCAGCACCCCTACATTGAATACGCAGCCACAACATACGGTACTGCCTTATTAAGCTCAAACGTGGTTTACACTTATGCAACGTCTTTTTGGAAGCAACGAGTAACAAATACTCAGGGGCAATGATAGGGCTACATTGATGTGATTGTAAATCCACATTTTGTCAACGAAACCTAACTTTTGTTTTAAACCACTAAAATATAAAATTGGTCTCCACGTGCTCCTCAGTATTCACATGATAATCATTTTTTGATCTTGCAAAACTGTCTGTCCGTTGTTGCTCGAGCCCATAAGACTACATGACGAGACAAGACAAACTGTAGAGTCTGTATCAAGCAAGTGTCCGAGCCCAGAACTCACGTCTCTCTATATTTATTAAGGAAACCAACTTCATATTAACGACAAGTGGTCTCAATATAAAAATTAATTTTGTGATAAAAGACGAGTTTTTACACACTGTAAGTGTCAACAATCATCGAGCATAACGTTTTTGCAAAAACTTGGATGCAGGAAATGAGAATCAGTTGTGGACATGAGAAGCCTTGAATCAGTACAAAATGACAATGGCGATATTTGTAAGAGAAAATTTGGTTTAAATTGCAGTCTAAGGCATCCATATTGCTAACGATCATACTTTTATGTATTAGTCCAAGGCAACGAGATCAAATCGTCAAATGAAATCGTACATAGGCGGACTTAAGGAAGATGAGGAGCACGTGCCCCTTATAGACGTAATTAAAACTGAACCAATATATCTCTTTGAGATACCAAAATTAAGTTTGGTCTTTTGAAAATTGTGATTGCCCTTCATGCAACATCTGAGGTCCGCCAGTGCTATTGCAGAAATTTGAAAAAGTGCATATTGCATCAGACGTTCGCAGGCTGCTCACCTGGGCCCAATGCAACAATTACCTGAAACCATTTGCCTGTATTAACAAACACAAATAACACACGTGTGCTGTTACACAAATTTAGATTGGGCTGAGGACTTAAAGACCTGAATCAAGGGTCTTGCAGTGGGGTCCACTGGGATTCTAACCTAAGTCCTGGTGAAAAAGACACAGAGTTTCAACCCACTAGGTCATACTGCGTCTTCATGGAAAATTTACCATAAGCATTGGAGCCCGATTTTGCAAGTCTTAAGGTGAGTTTCTCTCCCTTGGGAGGCAGCACCATCCACACCAGCGACCAGAAAGCTCATTTTCTCCAAAGACGTCGCTTCGGTTGGCGACCCAGTCTTTCTCATATTGCGTATACAGTGCGCGCAAAGTCACGTGACAACAACATAAATCCAAGATGACTAGACCTTTGGATAAGAATACAGCCGCTTGTCTTTTCTGTGTAAATACTGTATTACATGTGTGAGCAGAGGTGAGGAACAGACAAATTCACAGGCCTGTGGAAAAGAGTATTAACAGATGAAAGCCAAGCTTTGAAAATTAAAAATTTTTACAAACTCTTTTAACCGTTCAAAAGTCCGTAACCTCTGTACTAAGGAAGTAAATTGCGTTATTAGAAAACATTCTCGCGTTTCCTCTCACCAAACCTTCAAATCACGCGTGATTAAATGAGTGATTACACCTCATTACATACTCGGTCGGAAATATTTAGTCCGAGAATGAATTTTACGAAATTTGTTATCTGGTTGTATTTTTGCGAGTTTCTTTAAGTTGCTTACACCGCTGGAAATGTGAACAGCCCACTATTCCGAAGGTTCACAACTCCGAAAGTTGACTTTTCCAAAGGTTCACTCCTTCGAAGGTTCAGTACTCCAAAAATATCTAAAATTTCGGATTAGGTGTAATTTTTATACTTTTATATGTAAAAATAAATGATACCTCGATTATTAATGCACCGAGAGGTGTAACTATACCGAAAACAATGCCCGGGTACTAAAACACTTTGTTTGGATTTTAGGCGCACGCGAGAATACTCGCATGTCTTACAAATACAAAAAAATTGGTACATATTGCATATTTAACAGAATATGAAGTAAGAAAATTGATGAATTATCAACCACGACGCATCAAAACCATATCAAGATAGCATCCGTTCACAGCATGACTGAAAAGTTTAGGAACACTGCGCCTCAACCTCACTCACCGGAACCATGCGCACGGCCAAATGAAAACTAAATGTAGTTATTAGGCTACCCTGTCCCTGCCAATCTTCACGAAGTCGGAGAGTCCCATTCAGTCTTTTTAAATTTAAAACCACCGTTGGTTCCTGCAGCCCTGACCCGCTTCCCAGATGTTGTTCCTGCTTGAGAACGAGTCGTTAGTTAAATTCAAGAATCACCATTGACAGTGTTTGGAACTGAGCTCATTTGTAAACAATGTAATTTATGTTTTAAGAACTATTCAATTCTTGGTTACTAAATGGACACAAAAGCGATACTTCATTCACGGCAGTTTCTACTCATTAGAATACAATCAGAGTAAAGAGCAGTCGGAGTTGTGGTTTCGGAATTGTGCACATTCGAAGTAGTGAACTTTCGAAGGTAATGAACCTTCGGACTTGTGAACCTTCGGAGTAGTTGAAATTCGGAGTTGTTAACCTTCGGAATAGTGACATGTAACGTTCGAAGACTTTTCCATCAATCGAAATTTGTTGCTCGTATGATGTCTGCGAGTCTGTGCACCACTGGCACTGATTGACAAGAGAACACTGACCAAAGTCTTTAGTCAATTTCAAGGCATTCACACTGCAGTATAATTTTTAGGCTCTCTCTCTCTGCTATATGGCTTAATTAGGTATACACATTAGTTACACAAAGTTAAAGTTATTACTAACTTAGCAAACATTGCAGTTATTAGTACCAGTAGTTGCAACAGGTTTGTTGATGTCCATCGATCCTATCTTTAACGGATAGGCTGGACCTTTTCCACAAGAGGGGTTCAGTTCGACTGAACCCCCCCTGGCTACGGGCCTGCTCAGCCATGAATACCGAACTTGTAGTCAGCTTGTCAGCCTGCCAACTTAAACTGTAAACTGTAAATTGAGTAACTGCTTATATGAAACGGTAAAATCTGCTCAGGCTAAAAGTTGTAGTTTACGATAATCGTATAACTAGGACGATAAGTTGTCTGCTGACTGTGACGACCCAAGTGTTCTTCAAAATATGACAAAGATTCAATAAGTGGTCAGGACGAGTATGCGGATCTTAGAAAATTACAATCAACGGAAGAAAGACTTACTTTTATTATAACCTTGTAGCGTCAGTGAATATTTACTATTAACCCAGTCATGCTTTAACGATTAGGTAGAAACCAACCACTGCTTTGGGTGGAGCAGTGAACTATTTGTCCTCGGTAATACGACAAGCCTACGTCTCATAGGATTTCGTCGGATTTTCGATGTCTTCTTCAATTTCAGAAATATGTGGGATGCAGGACGACTATCTTGGATCTCCGCCATTTCTGTATTACATCTCATGACCTTCGCAGATGGCTTTTTGTACCTGAGCATGCGTTATCATAGTAATGTTTACTCTGAATTAGTATCCCAGAAAAATAAACTTCGCATGCGTAAAGTATTTTTTAAAATACTTTACGCTTTTTTAAAAGCAATGCTATGACAATTTTCTATAGGTGGCCAACGTCCTGAAATTTATTTTGTACAGAAGGACCACATAAAACAGCGTCAAGAGACATGATTAGTTTTTAGGCGTATGGGCCTTTAATTGCCAGCATTTCATTGTTTCAGGGAGTCATGCAAGTCATCCGGAGTAGAAGCTTTGTTGCGGCGATGTGTTTGCTGCTTGCACTTCACGTAACCACCTGCTGCTTCATTTGGAACTGTCCGATTGGCGCACGACACCATAACTCTCAAGCACAACTACGTAAGGTGGCAGTGGAAAGAAAACCGTATTTTCGCCGTCACTTCAAGTCCTTCGTGTTGCACTGGCTTGCTCGATCAAGAATAACCTGGAAGCTCAACGAACCGATCAAAACCACCATGCTGGTGAAACCGAAAGAGAACAATGACAATTATAGTACTGTATCAAAAAAATCATGTTAGTTTTTGGTATCTGCCATTGACATACCAAATTGCGATTGATATCTTTTCAGCAGGCCCCCGGGTGCGGTATAGCAGTGTACTGAGACCCTTACCAACACAACCATGATCAGCAGCAAAAGCGTAAATTGCGTACCACTTTCGGTACTCCAACTGTATTGTCGAACATGTCATACTTTATATTCACCCTGTACTCAGTTCATTTTACTAATTTTCTGTGTTACTTGTTCCATGGGCGCACCAATTTGGCGAAGTGGACAAAAAGGTCCGCCTCAGAGAAACAAAAATTCCAAAAAGGTAGAAAAGGAGACAAAAAAACTCTAAAAAGGCAAGAACTAACAAAATTCGGTGAATGCACAATTCACAGCTTTGAACGTATCCCGTGAATCTTAGTAAAAGGCCCACATTCTCAAAAATTCGAGTTCCCATTTTCTCTGGCTGGGTGCGCGCAAGTTCCATTCAAAGTTGATATAAAGTTTTGTCGGAGTAGGCATGTTAGCTGTTCATGATGATCATGAGCGTGACGTGAACACTGAAATTGACAATATGTAGAAAATTGCTACTGAATTTACTTGAGA
>NMRA01000093.1:236670-313440 GCA_002633005.1 Phoronis australis | reverse complement strand
GTATTTTCATAGGTCTTCAGGTGTATACTTTGTGTTACTTCGTGACTATGAAGGAAAAGTTCCAAGTAGAAATTTGTTTCTGGCATTCTAATGCTGTGCTAATCTCGTATGTTGGTAAATTTGTTTTTAATTCTTTGTTTCTGTGGTGCTTTAAGCAACTGATGTATAGGATGTGCTTGTATTATGAAGATCACTCACATTTTGCCCCTAGCCTATTGAGGAGACAATGACCATGCCTTTCCATTTTGCAAAGTACAACATACTACATATATGCCCTCTACTGGCCACTTGATGGTACCAATAAATATCCCTAGAAGGATACCGTATACGGTGCAATTGTGGGCGCATTTCAACGGTCTGTGTTACTCTTGTCTACATATTATCCCATACCGAATGAGTCATAACATGCATCGATTTACTGAAACTGACCCCTGACCTTTCAGGTCAGGTTAGTAAGGTTAACCTAATTGGTTGTTATGGGAGTCCCTCTTGTGGCTAATTGGTCTATTGTTTTGGCAAATCAGTGTGCGGCGGTCATCTTTGGATTGTCTGCTGGTAGTCGGCATGATGACGTGCTCTTGGTTTGTCGCAGAATTCCCGTGCCACTGAAGGGACTTGAACACCATCATAATGAAGAACTTTTTGGCCGGTCAGAGTGCAGTGAGTAATCTTACCCTATAAGTTAGCCGCGGGAGTCCACAACAGTATTCAAGATTCCAAATTGGCAAATTCAAAAGTTGTCAGGATGAACAGTGCATTTTTCTGCTTCGTTGATAAGCTAATGTGCTATTGTTCGTTCCACCTATTAGTACATTGAATTGTCATGTGTGGTTAAACCTAGGGACTCTTTGGTGAACAATATTGTTGTCGGACTACAAACCGGCGGACATTATACATAGTGAGCACTAAATGTTCAACTCACACATCAGAAATTGAAAACGCCTGAAGAATGGTATTCCCTGAAGTGAAACATTTGTAATACAGGATACCGATACTGAAGAGTATTTCATGTTACGTTGCCCGGTACTGGTAGATTTAAGAAATATATTTGTACCACTATGCCACGATATCGAGCCTCTTCAACTCGATAACAACCAACACTTCTGAAACCATTTCGAGGTATATATACAAAGGGCAGTGATGGTCAGAATCCAAATATTATATCTTTGAGGGCCGTGTACACACATATAACGTTTCCATATGTTATTGTGAGCTGCAAGCCGGTGTGGCCTCTTGTTCAAATAAAGTTATTGTTGTATTACTACACAGGTTCACTAGTTATGCCTCACGGGGAATACCTACAATGTACAGCCGATCCGAACAGGTGAAAGCTTTAAGGAGAATGCCACCCGATTTAATTAGTCTTTTTTACCGTCTTAATCGGTCTATATCCACATTGCCTCGCATACGGTCGACCTTACCTTGCCAAGAGGTGTCGCGTTAACCTGCGAGGAAGGTGAGAATCGACGCAGCGACGACAGTGGTTCATTTGCAGAGTGAATGCCGCTATGTTGCGGTGCATCATTCCCGCTTGTTCGAACTATGCAGCTGCGAGGAAAGCCGGTATATCGTTTTTCGACTTCCCCTAGAGTCCAAAATGCTTAGGAAGTGTCTCAGGAAGTGAAGATTGAAAAGTATGCTGTTAATAGCAAGTATGAGGCCGTGAAACATTTTCGTGTCTGGGACCGGCAGTCGTCGACAGTGAGTCTGACGAATGCCGACTTACCAAAGAACTATCCATACGTTCCTTTGCCTGTCCATGTTCACGGCGCCTCGCTAGTATTTTTTTATCATTGTATTCCGGTTCGAACTGATAGCCAGTGAAACTTAACGACCCACCAGCAAAGTCTTCGTCGGATGAGCTCTCGTCTAAGTCGGGATTGCGAGTTGCCATGTTGACGTTTGTTATTCTGCGTTCTGCTTCAAAATGAATTATTCTCACCCTAACCAATGCTTATAAAAAAACTGAAACAAAATCTGTCTCATTAGATACAATTTGTAATGCCTTTGGAGTATTTGTGCGTGCCAATGTTTGTGTAATTGTAAGCGGTTTACATCGATTTTTGATGATTTATTGGTGTAAAACGATGAATTCAAGCGATAAGTTGACATCAGTAAGCGTGAACAGACTGCGTTCGAACCGATTACGTCATTGGTTAATTTCAACACCTCCGTCTGCCGTTAGGTGTCAGGTAAAACAACTGAACTTGCTGTTATCGAATGGAACTACTCGATCTAAATTGATACAAAATAGGTTCGAACGCAGTCTGTTCAGCCGTTCACAACACGCTTACTGGTGTCAACTTAACGCGTGAATGCATCGTTTTACACCAATAAATCATCAAATTTCGATGTAAAACCCTCACAAATACATCGAGTTATTGAACAAACGTGTTGTTTTATTTCACTGTTACGGATTTATTAGTATTTGAACGTACACGTACGGTAGCCTATAGAGTTCGATCAAAGAGTGTAGATTCCCAGGACGGGTTCGGTAGGCCAATTTATCATAGTCGATCGCGAGAGTTTGGGTGTGTTTGATGATAAATACAAACCATTCTTCCGTAAAATATAGACATGAAAAATAGCTGTGTGTTGTACTTTTAGACTTGCGATTTTTTCAGTTCTAAACACACAAAACGCTTGTTATCCCAGACAGTGGCTCAGAACCCGATCATGCCCGTCGCCGCTGCCGGCGGGATTGGACATCACCGAACATAAACCAGCTTAAGTTGGAAACTAAAACTCTAGTCACGAAAAGACCATAATAGTGAGCACGTAATTATTTTGATGAATTAGCCACGAAACTGAAAATCTACATACTTGTCGGAGGCCGCGAACTCACTGAGGTTCCCCTTCCACAGAACCGTCAGGACAAAGGTTGTACAGTAACAATGATTTGAATAATGTATTTGTATATCTAAATAAACATTCCCCAAACATGTGACCATAGCATATAAGATCGATTTATTGTTTCACAACAGCTTTCTGCCAGCAAACACTGAATTAGCATGGCTTGCGCTCACACGGACTCGGTGCCCAGTCAATTATCTTTATTGCATCTAAAGCCGGTAACGCAGTGGCTTATTCATTGCTGGCTTCTCAAAACATTTGCATTCACGAATACTCCAAATGCATTACAAATTGGTATCTAATGAAACAGACTTTGTTTCAGTTTTGTATAAGCATTGGTTAGGGTGAGAATATTTCATTTCAACGGAGAATAACAAACGTCAACATGGCAACTCGCAATCCGGACTTAGACGAGAGCTCATCCGACGAAGACTGACTGGGTTGTTTGGTTTCACAGGAATACACTGATCAAGAAATACTAGAGAGGCGCCGT
The DNA here is from genome assembly GCA_002633005.1 of Phoronis australis. Lineage (NCBI taxonomy): Eukaryota > Metazoa > Phoronida > Phoronidae > Phoronis > Phoronis australis. The sequence goes on along the minus strand of NMRA01000093.1, from coordinate 310,094 downwards.
GAACAGGCACAGGCAACAGAACGTATGGATAGTTCTTTGGTAAGACGGCATTTGTCAGAGAAATTGCTGTCGACGAAATGTCGGCCACAGACACGGAGATGTTTCACGACCTCATACTTGCTATTAACAGCGTACTTTTCATTCTTCACTACCGCGAGCCACTTCCTAAGTAATTTGGGTTCTGGAAGAACTGGAAAAAAACGATATACCCGCTTTCCTCGCAGCTCCATAGTTCGGGCAACCTAGCGGCATTCTTTCTGCAGATGAACCACTGACGTCGCAGCGTCGTTTTCTCACCTTCCTTACAGGTTAACACGACACCTCATGGCAAGGTAAGGTCGACCGTGTGCGAGGCGATGTCGATATAGACCGATTAAGTTACCGCTATTTTTTGTAAAAGTCGGCATTCGTTCATAGGACTGGTGAATCGAATCTGAAATATACAAAAGTGTAAGCAATGGCGTAATCCGACGAGAGTCTTTATTTGCAAGCATAATTGGTAGAGGCTACCATTTATTGCATCACTATAGGCGGTGCATCACAGGGGAGCTGAGGGGCTTTAGCCCCCCTACTTTTTTCAGTGCTGCGCCGCCCATGCATAAGTGTGATATAATTAACTGTTTTGTACCATATGTTACGTTTAGGGCCTGAATGCATGTCGAGTGTTGTTTATATTGTTGCAACTGTGTTACTTTAAACTACATTCGGAAAGTTTGATGATCGAACCGGCTTCGGACGTCGAGTCGACATTGACCTACCTTTTGAATTTTCCATGTCAGAGGGCACTCTTGAAGTAGTGCATGACAGCGTTTTCCGGTTCAGTGACTTTACCAGACGTAGGCAGTTCTGAGTGCGTGATAACATCGAGCTTCTTTGTTAACTGCCATGCACAGTCTTTTGTCTGTTATGACAACAAGCAGGCCACTTATCTACTAGGCTTATTAGAGGAGGCAGTGTGGCCTGGTTGATAAGTGCCCGCTTTCTTTACTCGAGGTCGTGGGTTCGAGTCCCACCATGTCACACTGCTAAACCCTTGAGTCAGGGGTTCAAGTCCCACTAGACCACACTGCTAGACCCTTGAGTCAGGGGTTCAAGTCCCACTAGACCACACTGCTAGACCCTTGAGTCAGGTTTCTAGCTCCTCAGCTCGGTTTTAACTACACATTAATAAAGCATAAAAATGGCTCCAGGTGATCAGTGCAATGGGCCCACATGCGAGGCTTGCGCACGTTTGGTACAACGTGTATCAGACCGCCTGCAATTATTTTTTACTAGGCTTATTACAGGCCACGTGTGAAAACAGTCAAACTCGAGGGAATTGGTGTATTCGGAAAGAAGAGATTGCCGTAACTTTGGTTGCAGTTGGACGATTTTGGCGATTCAAAAACTGAACATGATCACCATTTGACGAAGATTTCAGAACTGCTATTGGTTTATGTTGAAATATGTTATAACTTAACTTTTATTTTTAACAGCACAACCCCGTCAGAGTAGATACGATCTAATTGGAGATTAGAGCCTTACTTCTGATTTCTCTCGTTGCGATTTTGCAGTTTATTTTAAAATTTGAAAATTGAATTCTCGGCGATGTGTGAACGCATTGCTACCATAATGAAATTTCGCATACTTGGCATTTGATATCTTTCAAAGCGAACCTGATCTCCGAATCTCGATTTAGGTCCCAGTTTTTCGGAGCGAAGCCTTCAAAAATGAAGAGCGCGGCCGTTTTTGCTCAAAATGCTCTAGAAAGTAGATAAAAATTAAGAGCTATTTCAAAAATCTGAGAAATGATTCCCTCGAAAATGCCGTTACCAATCCGTTGATAAAAGAGCAATATGATTGGAAGAACAATATTTCTAAAATCTCTGTTCAAAGTCAAAAATTTACTAAAAACGCAATCTCGTGGAGCAATAACGACACGTGGATAAGAATAATGAATTTTGTTTGGAAATTTATGATCTACCTTTAAAAAATATGTACTTTGTAGGGGTTACAGCAAACAGAATTTACGATATTTGTCCATACGTACAACCTGGTAAACAAGGTTCACAGTTGCCTTAAGCAAGTAACAAGTAATCAGACAAGGTTTGGGCACGGTATCAGTTGAGTTGACGGCGCATGGCGGTAAAGTAAAGTAAGGGAGCAGAAGCAATGGCGTTGGTACAGTAATTGGACTTCTTCTTCATCACTTGGTCAAGAGCAGAAAGTGATTGGTAGTCAAGGAGTATATTGGCGGATCTGTATTTCGAAGAAAACTCTTATTTTTAATTCGTAATGCCATTTAGTGTACTGTGAAACATTAGTGGAGAGGATTTCTGTGTTAATCTTAGTGCCTAATTCAATACTATTTGCAATTTAAATTCTAAAGGACACGCCATTAAAACATGCTCATTCAGAATTATATTGAAAATAATTTGATTACTTCCAGGATTAAAAAGAAGATTTCATTCCGTTCACGCTTTGCAAATTAAGTTACTTCCACATCGAATAGGATGGGCGTAACATGTAAATTGTGAAAATTTCACCCGTACTCATATCTGTTCTATCGACACGTTAAGGCTTGGTTCATATGTTCGCTCCTAGTTGGGCACCGGCTTCAACTAGAAGTTCTTGTGAAGCAAGTTGGCCCTAACAAGGTTCTGACTAGTCCGACAATCGGCAAATGAATATTAATAATTGCTGGAATGAAGTGAAAATAAATATAATGGTGTAAACGGATGTTAAATTCGTTCAAAGTTATGTGTGTGTGTATGTGTGTGTGTTTGTGTATGTGTGAGCGTGTGTGTGTGTATATGTGTGCGCAAGCGCACATGTGTATGCGTGTGTACGCGTGTGTGGGTGTTTGTGATCCGTCAGTATATTTTCATCTTTAATGAGGCACTGTAACTCCCACCGGGTAGGACCTTCACGACCAAAACCATCGAGTTGCCTTAAGAACTCGAACACTGAACATTGCTGTATCTCTACCCACCGTTTATACGCTTGCAATTTGTGTAGTGTTCTTATCGCCTATGAAACGACTCAATGGCACTTTTGAGAGCACTTTTTGTTTGGAATGATGTTCTTTGTCATAGGCTACTCACAACTTCCAGAATCAGTGAGTGTTTCAAAGCCTTATGCATACGTAGTACTAGGAGGAGATTACTAGGATGTGTCAAGAGACAAATCAACGGTTATTGTGACTGCAGATTGTTACTGTTTAACTGAGAATATGCCATCAGAAAGAGATTGAATGTTAATAATTTCGTGGTTCTATGGCATAGTATATAAATGACGGAAATATGGTTTGAAAATGTTTACTTCAATTCACGCTATCGGAAGTTCCCACACGCACACCACGTTATACTGTTGATGTATAGATGGCGCTGAAGTCAAATATAGTCACATGTAGGCCGCACGGGACCCTTAGCAGCAAGCGGTCTCAGTCGGGCAATTTCCTTTGTCAAATCGAGACATAACAATGCTCAATTTGGCGACCTGCAGCTCGCTAATGCCACTTCATCTTGTGTGTGTCAACCTGGGAAAAGCCCAAGTCGTCACGAAGTCAACGCCTCTGGATCACAATAATTTCGTATACATGTACATGTACATGTACGGTTCATTTGCCCCTCTCAGCAGTCAGCACACATCAAACGCGCTTGAATTATAATACACACTTTCACAGTGCTACGAAAGGTAACACTGTCGAATGTTATTTAACAAGGCTTCTCATTGGTTAAAGTAATGAGACCGAAGTCTTAACATTCAGTCATCCACATTGGTAGAAACCTGGGAAACCCCTTTCAGTTTAATGTTACATGTACGTAGTATGACGACCACCTTTGACTTGAATAGTTGTAATTTATTAAAACGGGCAGTGATCGAAGTAAACAAAAGCAAGGAAACCCCGATCCAGTGGCTTAAGCCCAAACGAGTACAGTGCATAAAGGCGTGTGCAAGTGGTGGCGATGGTATACTTCTCTCCACAAGCCCATAGGACGATAAAAATTATTGGGGGGACTGATATGCCATAAAATGTAACAATTTCGTAAAATGTAATGTCAGTGTTACATTTCACGTCGCGACGCCTCTCCTAAAATGTAATAAGTTGTAACATTTTACCTAGTTGTTACATTTTACGATGCACAAACGAGAAATGTACCATTGTTACATTTTATGAAACCAATGTCATATTACTAGGAAAATGACCAAAATCAAGAAGGAGTGGTATCTGACACGGTCGGAGGTACAGGAATATTTTTGGATAAGGGGCTGCCGCCCGAAACAATTCGATACTTACCAGTTTAGAGAGTGGGTCGGACATAAAGTGACCCATTTAGAGACTGCTTTGTGTAAAAATTCACATTTTCGCACAGTTCAGTTCCAGAAATTCAGAAAAAGCACATTTTTAGATGGCATTCTGTCGAAAATGGCACCATTTTGGAGTTTTTTTTGCTGTGAAAAACATTTTGGGCGGCACTTTTCGTATACCTCTTCTATAGGAATGTCCTCCGGGCTGAAACAGCATGAATTTGACTACCCATTATTATTTTTATTAGTATTTCATTACTATTACCACTATTACTACCTTTGCTACTACTACCCTTGTCGTTATCGTTATCACTGTTATTAATATTAATATTTTTGGGTTTATTGAACTAGGACGCAGTGCAATATGCACAATACATGTTAATCAAAGTGTAATACATCACGGTCTTAAAAGATTTTAAAATCATCTCATTGATGGTTCAATGTTTTCACCGGAATTTCCATAGTGGACAGCGACTGCTGTTTCAATATGATTTTAAAGGGATTCCTGTGCTCAACCTTAACGATTTTGTGAGAAACGTCTTGACAGCTGTGGATGCAGAGTAGGCCTACTTTTTGGAAACGAGGGAGTTGAGATTAAAAATCTTGTTTAGGTGTGCGTCAACTTCAAAAATTGCTTATTTTTGAACTATCGACAAGCACGGTATTGTTTGTAAATATAACTATATCCTTCTGTAGTTTGCCACGAAAAACTGAATTCAGACCGTTTACTTGCAACTTTTTCTAAACGTGAGGACACCCACCGTGTAATCATTTTTGCCTCTTGTTGAAAACATTCCTTTTCAAAGAACTGGGCTCGTTCCATGATGATGAGTAAGTTAAAAAATTGCGTAAAGTTGCACCCTGGAGACAGACCCTTTCCGAGAACTAGCGACTAGTCGGCTATGGCAGCGGTCACCGCATAATCAGAACAGCTTGCAACGGACATACGTGTACAAAACACGCAACAATTTTGTGTGGGATGGACCACAATATTCTTAGAAAAACGAGGTGATTTATCTGAGGGATTTCAAACAGGTTTCATTGAGAGTAGATTGTATGGTACAAAAACGGCCAACGTCGACGTCAGCGTTGTTTGATATCCGGTTTTATACGATGTATCAAAGTGGTTAATGTACCAAATTCCCTATCTGCCTACAACCACTGATGTTGTCGAAAGCGAGAGCTACAACACAAACAATGGCGCCTCATGAGACAAGTGTCTTCACGTCCATTGATAGCAGAATGTCCAATCTCTGTCATTATTTATACGTGCTTCGAAGTAACGAAAAAATGACCAAATAGCTATTTTAATTCATATTTTATATTAAAAGATAATAGAAAGAGAAAGTGCATGTTTGTGTAGTCTGAAAGGACGGCATTCAGCTTTTTTGAATTATTGCCCCTTAAGCTATCAACTTTTACCCGGTTTGAGAAAAATGATCATGCCCTTCCAGAGTGCCAAAATATTTTCTATTTCTCAGCTAGGCCTCCCATTTTTACGTATACATGTCACGGTTTGACCTGTTGTTATCACCACTATTTCACACAGGTTTGACATCATAGAAACAATGATATTTTTAAGCTGTTTAAAACACGTTACTATGCCGTCACTTTTTTAAACTAATGGCTCGTTTTTCTAAAAGGCGATCTTTTGCTGTTGCACTGGCAAAATCTGTCGACTTGCCCGCAAATAAATGCTTCCAAAATTGAATTCTCCGAGAAGACGTTTTTGTTATTGTCGTTTGCTCCCGAAGAAATATGATAAATGTTAGCAAAATTCGATGTTATTGTTTCTGTTGAGCTTACCAAGGGAACTGTGTTTAGGCCTACTGTAATGCCGGATACACAGTTGGTGTATGCCTGTGAGCGTCAACAAAAGATTGCAAGAAAACTTTGTCAATAAAAAATATTTCCTGATCCTGGAAACTCCTTTCGTATGGAGTTGAAATTGTACGATGTACATTTTGAGCATATCAAGAAACATTGTTGAAAAACAATGGAAAGCACATAGGGACACGTTTATAAATTCCAGGTGGCACATTTGATAGAAGTTCATTCAAACAATCCGAGAAAGAAGACAAAAAGTGTGTGAACCGCTTCCTCCGTGTGACAAATACCAAGCAAACTCACGAAATATGACGTCGCTTTCGTAAAATGTAACAATGGTACATTTCTCGCATGTGCATTCGAGGTAAATTATAGCAATTACATAAAATGTAACGACTTGTTACATTTTAGGAGAGGCCTAGCATTGTAAAATGTAACAGTGACTTATAATGTGACAACAGTAAAATGAAACAGTAGTTACATTTTACTAAATTTTTAGATTTTACAGCGTATCAGGGCACAAACCAATTCGACTTCGCCACCTCCACCCCCCGTCTCCGGATGACTTAAAATTTGTACGGACCGCTCACGTCCACCGTAGGACGGGGTGGGGGGGGGACAATCCTCGGGATGTAATCATCACGGTTTTGAGGAATCGTGATGAATACAAATTTTCACTGAGAGTAAGAATAGACCTATGCCAGTGCGCCGACGGATAGCTACATGTGGGCTGCCTTGCCTCGTAAACGGTAACAACTGTTACATTTTACGTCAATGTTACGGCCGGCACTTTTCGTATTCCTCTTCTATAGGAATATCCTCCAGGCTGACGCGGCATGAATTTGGCTAACCATTATCATTGTTACTATTATTATAGAATTGATTTAACGAGGACACAGTGCAATATTCAAAATATATGCATACATGCTTAGCAAAGTGGTCCTCAAAAGATTTTTAAATCATTTCATTTATGGTTTCCCATAACGGACAGCGGGTGCTGTTTCAAAAGGATTTGAAAGGGTTCCTAGGTATAATCGCAACTATGATGAGAGAAACGTCTTGTCATCTGTGGATGCAGAGAAGGTGGCCTACTGTTTGGAAACGAGGATGTTGAGATATCAAATTTTGTTTAGACGACTTCGCCATCTTCAAATAACTGATTATTTCTGAACTACGTGTAAGCAAGATATTGTTTGTGAATTAACTATATCCTTCCTGTAGTTGGCACAAAGAACTGAAATCAGATTGTAATCTTTTACTTGCGACTTACATCTAAACGTGCGTGTTATCATTTTTGTCTCTTGTTGAAAACATTCCTTTTCAAAGAATGGGAATCAAGCACTCTTGCTGTGAGTCAAACGGCGTAACCAAATAGTACAAGTACCAACACAATCCATACACAAGTAAGTACTAAAAAGTAAATTTAGTTACAAAGATGTGTAACATCGACATGGCATAATTTCTATTTGTCAGTGCAGCTTGGTCGAATACTGTGTAATTTATGTCGCATCGCATAGTCGGTCTTCTAAATCACTAAATCAGAGTAGAGTTGCACAAGCGAAGATCTTCGTAGCTTTACGAAACATTATTAACTTGAATATGAGCGAGTTTGGATCAAGGTACAGTAAGTCAAATGACCACACTTGTGTTTTACCCAATCTACAGAAGTCAAGATGTCCTCAGACAAGCGGTAACAATAAAATCGCGTAAAGTTCTTCGAACCAACTACTTAAATCCCTAAAAACGGTAAAAATGACAAAAATGCGAATCATAGAAAAAAAAAACGAGCCCGTACATCAATCTGCAGAAGTTCGAACACTGTGCGACATTTGAAATTAAATAAAGCCGACCCTAAATGTGAAAGGTCACCTCGACACTGGAAGGAATGAGCCATCCTGTGAAAATCGTCCACAAACAAGCATTGAGAATTCCTTTATCGTTTTATTGGGGACAAATAAAAGAACAAGAATAATATATATTTTAGGTTGTATTGGGAATTTCAGGGTCACAGCTCTACAACTGAATATTTCACTGAAGGAACCAGACAGGTTCCTTAATTACAAGAGATAACACACACACATTTACGATACCCGATGTGTAATTTAGTATCGGATAGTAAGTGGCACAGGTTAGCATAGTAGCAAATGGTTACATTATACCTAATGGGTATTGGCCTATTGCCTACCAAGCGAGTCGAGCAAAACTGCAAATTCAATAACAAGTACCAAATATGTACAAACTGCCAAATGGGCAAATATCATATAAAGTACCGAGTGGAAACACCAAACAGCCAACTGGGCTATACCAACCTGCAAAGCAGGTTCCGGACAAGCTGAGTGAGCAGACCAGCAGGAGTGATAAAAAGAGATATTGTAAGGAACGTGGTGTTCTGGCTCAGTATGTGAGAAATCGGCCATATGTGGCTAAAAAGTAAATACGGGAAGTAACTTGTGTCCAGGACAATTAACGACAAACGGGAAGGAGTCTACTAGGTATAATTTGTCTAATTGTGAAAACTTACGAGTGAATGTAGTGCAGCTTGAGGCTGGGCCAACCACAGGCATCCTCAGCTTCTGATCGTCCCCAATACACTACATATAATACTACAAGGTATGACCCTCCGGGCTAGAAATTCCACGGCTGCTTCGATTCAGCCGTCCATATCAAGCACATAACTCAATAAAATTACACACAACTTTGACGGCTCGAGGTCAAGGACGGTACGGAATTTGCCGGTTTGTTGCGAAAAGTCACGATGTGGATAACTCTACACTTAGCCACACACTTTCGTAACATTTCGTGAAGAACCGGCAGTTGCCGTCCATCCATAACTCATCGGCAATTTCCGTACCGTCCTTGACCTCGAGCCGTCACAGTTGTGTGTTTGGGCTTTTTGGGAACATTTTTGTTCTTTGACTGCGAATTTCTTACGAAGTCGCCGGAACAGGACACCTTGGATGGTATTATAAGAAAGAACAATTGTTCATGGTTTGTTGAACCCCTGTTTTCAGTGTTCTCCACAATACCAATTCCAAACTCGATGCGAATTTCTAGAGTTCATTATCAGTTGTCAAAACTATCTTTTCTTTAGTCTATAGCTTTCACGACTCCACTGGAGGTATTTATGTATGTTTCAAAAATGTACACTGAACTTGGTCAGGTGTGACCTACTTTTTGACACTTTGTAGGGCCTTCCCGTGAAAACCGCGAATTGTGCCCATTCAGCTGACGACGGTCTCATGAATAAAAAGTTGCTGTTAAAAGCACGTGGCCAGAAAGCGCGCGCTACCTACGTGTCACTTGTAATCGCAGACATTAGTTTTCGGGTAGCACATCGGCTAGAAATATAGATTGGCACTTATTTCAGAAAGTTTCTAATGCCGTAAAAACTGTTGCGTTATTTTTAATAGATATTGCTTTATTAATCCATTTTTAATGTATTCATAATAAGTGTTTTTAAAGTGAAGTACCTAATAAAATGCCCCACTCATAGTGGACACCTTCGCCCCCGAATCTCCCGGAAAATAGCTCAGACTGTCACGCATCCAGTCACCTGGCGATTCAATGAGTTTCGGCCTTAGGCCCTACCGAGACAATTCTCGAAAGTTTTAATGTGATCAGCATGTGCTGAATAAAACGCGTTCTCGTGATACTGCTTGTNCTGGGCCAACCACAGGCATCCTCAGCTTCTGATCGTCCCCAATACACTACATATAATACTACAAGGTATGACCCTCCGGGCTAGAAATTCCACGGCTGCTTCGATTCAGCCGTCCATATCAAGCACATAACTCAATAAAATTACACACAACTTTGACGGCTCGAGGTCAAGGACGGTACGGAATTTGCCGGTTTGTTGCGAAAAGTCACGATGTCGATAACTCTACACTTAGCCACACACTTTCGTAACATTTCGTGAAGAACCGGCAGTTGCCGTCCATCCGTAACTCATCGGCAATTTCCGTACCGTCCTTGACCTCGAGCCGTCACAGTTGTGTGTTTGGGCTTTTTGGGAACATTTTTGTTCTTTGACTGCGAATTTCTTACGAAGTCGCCGGAACAGGACACCTTGGATGGTATTATAAGAAAGAGCAAGTGTTCATGGTTTGTTGAACCCCTGTTTTCAGTGTTCTCCACAATACCAATTCCAAACTCGACGCAAATTTCTAGAGTTCAATATCAGTTGTCAAAACTTTTCTTTAGACTATAGCTTTCACGACTCCACTGGAGGTATTTATGTATGTTTCAAAAATGTACACTGAACTTGGTCAGGTGTGGCCTACTTTTTGACACTTTGTAGGGCCTTCCCGTGAAAACCGCGAATTGTGCCCATTCAGCTGACGACGGTCTCATGAATAAAAAGTTGCTGTTAAAAGCACGTGGCCAGAAAGCGCGCGCTACCTACGTGTCACTTGTCATCGCAGACATTAGTTTTCGGGTAACACATCGGCTAGAAATATAGATTGCCACTTATTTCAGAAAGTTTCTAATGCCGTAAAAACTGTTGCGTTATTTTTAAGAGATATTGCTTTATTAATCCATTTTTAATGTATTCATAATAAGTGTTTTAAAGTAAAGTACCTAATAAAATGCCCCACTAATAGTGGACACCTTCGCCCCCGAATCTCCCGGAAAATAACTCAGACTGTCACGCATCCAGTCACCCGGCGACTCAATGAGTTTCGGCCTTAGGCCTTACCGAGACAATTCTCGAACGTTTTAATGTGATCAGCATGTGCTGAATAAAACGCGTTCTCGTGATACTGCTTGTGTTATTTCTTTAGTTACAATGCACGCCTACGTCGTTACATTGCGTTTACTCCGGAAAACGAACGCTTATGACACGCGCGCGCTCGCTCACTCACACACGCAGACGATCTTCAAAACGTGACTACGACATGTGAGTTCGTCCAGAGATTTTTCTCATGTTGCTGGGTACGATCTTGCGCATATTTAAACGGATTTTGTTCCTAATACCGACTTCACAGGAACTTAAAATCTTAAGGACGCTACTTGGAAAACTTAAGTGAGGATTTCACGTAATTTGTTGAGTCGAAACTATTTTATTCAAGCTGCCCTGTCGACGATCACTAGGCAGGGGCGCATCGACGAGTTTTCGCCCAGGTATTTCAGCACAATTTTTTGTAAAATTATAGTAATTTATCAACGACGTTTAATAGCAGTGCACCACAGTTTTGTAGATACATCACATAGCGTAAATTCGATGAATCCTAGCTTCCGATTTCACCCGTTTCGGAGACCGAATTTTAACCGCCTTGGATTACAATAAACGTCTCCCTCCGAAACGAATTTTCTAAGGGCCCCGGGCGCCTTATTACGGAGAATATCATACTATTAACTGCCTTTTGGTCAAGTGAACTATGTTTATTGTTGGTAAAATCAGGCTCAGATTAGATGATGAGGGCTGAAGCATCACGCCAGCCAAGGTTTGAAACCTGGCGCGGCAATTTTTAAACTTAGTGACGCGCTTTACCAAAACTCGACGCGGCAAAATACAAACCCGTTACCGTGTCGAGTCAAAACAGGTCGTGTAGAACAATGGTTTTGTGTATTGAGTTATGTGTTTGATATGGACGGCTGAATCGAAGCAGGCTTGGAATTTCTAGCCCGGAGTGTCATACCTTGTAGTATTATATGTATTGTATTGGGGACGATCAAAATCTGAGGATGCCTGTGGGACCAACATGAAGCTGGAGAGAAAGAACAAACAGCGCTACCATCAGACTTGGTAGGAACTAACTAGGAGTTGTATCTGAAGCATGAAGGGCTGTATAATGTTATTTGCCCAAATAACAGAATTTATGTCAGAGTGCCATAAATCTCGTTATCGGAGAGGCTGGGGCTGGACCTTTTCCGCGTTGGATCGAACCCCCGCGAACCCCCCTGGCTACGGGTCTGCATTTCTTCAAATTTAGGTTAATAAAGTTTAGGGCACACTGCTTACAGTCACGTTCTTAATGCTCATGACTATTGTTAAGTCCGTTGAATTATATGTAACCAACCTTGCAAAGTAGAAGAGAACGCTTGTGTACACTTGTATTTATCTGATAACAATTCTTTACCCTGCATCGTGAAAAAAAAAATTCTGGGAATAGCATTTCAAGCTCTTTTCATGACTATTCTTGGAAAGAACCCAATCTGAAATGCTACTATTGTAATGTCAGTTGAATTGAATGCAATCAACTTTGTGTAGTACATGAGAACGTCTGTGTACATATATAATTATCTGATAACGATTCTTTCCCCTGCACAGTTTTCAAGCATTTTTTCTGACAATTCTTGGAAAGAGTGTAATCTGAAACGCGCCTGTTGTGACGTCGGTTGAATTAAATGTAACCAAACTTGCATGTATTTATCTGATAACGATTCTTTACTCTGCATTGAGAACAACAATGTCGAGTCATACTTTTCCAAGCATTTTTCATGACGATTCCTGAAAAAAGCGCAAACTGACACGCTTCGGCAGTAACGGTAGCATTCAGTATGCATTTGAAAACTGCACTCGTCAGATATTATCACTCAACAGGAGATAACTTTTATTCGACATTTTTGTGGAGATAAGAAAGTGCTTGATCAATTTTTTGAAATCAGGCCCATTTTTGTGTCTCTCATTAATGTCGGGAAGGCAAAGAATTTCAGATCACGCATCCACGGGTATTTGTCCAGTTTATAAAACTTTTTCACGCCGGTGTTGCAGCCCACAACACAACACTTAATACTTCGTTAGCATAGGAAGAACGAATAGAGTAATGCAACCGAGAAAAACTTGTTCAGAATCAGAACCACAACAAATAACATGTGAAACTCCAGTGGCTCGAAAACGAGGCAGCAAATGTGCCTGATGAATGTTTACGGCATTGTGGGTAAATGCAGCTAGATTCGAGTGTCGCTGTGTAATCCGGGGCAGCCCTATTGCCATGAACCTCAAGTATATAATACTAACTGTATGTTTTTAATTCTACTAGTTATGTGTGCTTCGACCGTACAGTTAAAAGTGAAAAGCGATCAAGAAACAATCCTAATAAACTTCAGCACGTACATTATACTCAAGTAAATAACCCCGGCATAAATCCTGAAGGTTACTGAAGTGATACACTGACTTATTCAGATCTGACAGTGGCGTTATTTTGAATTTAGGAGACGACTTGTGTGCCTTAAAATATTGCTCTTCGTTATCCATAGAATTTACGAAGGATTGTAGGTGATACTCAAACATTAAACTAAGACTGTAGAGCATCCACACGCACAATAGATGTCTCCCTTGTTTTTGTTGTTGGCCGAGCGGTTTACACGCGTATAATAATAATACCGTAACAGCGGTTCATAAAACTTTATTTGTGATACGATAAGACACGTGTATTTACGATTGTACAAGTATGTACGTTATACGAAGATACGAATACGATAGCCTACGAATACGGTTGCACTTGAAACAATTAATAAAGATAGTACAATCTCTAATACAAACTGAAGTACCAATTACATCATTCTAAAAATAAAGAAAACTGCATGTCTGATAATATTATATCAACTCACAATTAGGCAAACATCAGTTAGCAGAAGTTTGTAGTTACAACAATTTCTATGAATTAATCAAATAATTAAAGAACTGAGAATAGTTGTTTGTAAAGTCAAAGGTAATAGTGAAACATCAAGAAACAAAGTTGTGTCTTACCAACGTTGGGTATTTTTGAAGCAAGCAGCAGCCTCTCTCCAAGCAATATGAATTCTAAAGTAGCTAACAAAATAGTTAATACTGAATACAAGAAAGGTGGGCGAGATAGCTCAAAACACAAAACCCACACACTTCCTCCTAGTTGCAAAGCAATTCTCCGAATAAAGTTGCCGGATTCCAGCAATGAACACAAATCATTACCAAAAATGGTGTAGGCAGACAAAAGTTAAGTAATTTTGATTGGATAATAGTTCTCTGATTGTCGTTGTTGTCGGAAATGCCTCTTCCCAAAGCTGACTAGTTTCAAAGTCTTAGAGTTACATAACTAGCAATACAAAGCACAGTTGTTATTACAAGTATCCCATAACTTTTTATGTTTATTACGAAATCTTCGATACAATGAATATACATAACCCAGAAAGCGCCAAGAGGCATTATATGTGGGTTAAAAAATACAAAGAAATCTATATACAATTATTTTACACAAATACATAAATTAAAAAAACTGTAGTTAAGATTACAATGACATATGATTACAAATGTAAATAATTCATTTTCATACACATTTATACAATTCTATCCACTCACACAAAGAGATTTAATATTATAAAGAAATGTTGATACTATTTCGAATAAAACCTTTTCATTTGGGTTGGGTTCTTGACATCCATATAGAAAAAAATTAATTTTGTTGTACAATTGCGGATTTTCAGAATATTTTTTGTAAATATTGGTGTATTGTTCGAGTGTCTGGAAAAGCTGTACCCTCTGCTCCTTGCATACGTCACAAGCAAAGAAAACATGATCATTTGTCTGGGTGTCTCCACATGAACACAGACGCGAAATATTATTAAAATTATGTCCTAATTTCTCGTTGTTTAGGAATAGACCGCATCTTGATCTGTATAGGATTATTTCATGATTGCAAGGAAGTTGGAACGATGTCAATGGGACTGGTAGCTCTTGAGTAGTGGTATGCATTTTAAAGTTATTTTTGAGAGTGACGATTGAAGTGCTTTCTTTTATTTTGGATGGTAAGGAATTCGAGTTCTAAATACAAGTTAATATTGTAGATCTCCTGAAGGCTTGGCTGGTGGAAGACGGAATAGTGTATACATATATTACTTTGCCGCAGTCCTGGTCTCGTGTTAAGTCTTTTGTAGGAGTCAAAGAGAATTTTGTTTGAATAATTGTTGGTTAAGACTTTGAATGTATACATGGACAGGTGGAGTTTACGACGGGTTGCTAGTTTGCTCCAGTTGAGGCTATTTAGAACCTTGATTGTTTTGGACCCTTTGTATGCTCCTGTTATGGCTAAAGCTGCTTGGTATTGTAGTCTTTCTAATTGAAGAAGTATGCCAGCATTTGCCGATTGGTAGATTATGTCACAGTAATCTAGATGTGGAAGAACAAAAGACTTGAACAGAGTTTCAAGATGCATAGAGTTGAGACGACGAGAGACAATTCTAATTGGATTGATTAATTTTTGTATTTTTTGAACGAGTTCGCGATAGTGAGGCGTAAATGTAAGCTTGTGGTCTAGTAGCAAGCCAAGGTGTTTGTGTGTGAACTTATTGGGAATAACCTCCCCGTTGACTGATAATTCCAGTTTTGGATTTGCTTGAAAATGAGTATTATTAGACTTACAAAACACAAGATCTACAGTTTTTTCAGGTTCAAACGTCAACTTCCCTTTTGCAAGACCAGTCATAGATTTTGTTTAGGTCAGTTTGCAATTGTAAGGAGTCATGGGGATTCTCTTTTGAGAATGGGTAGAAAATTGCAGTGTCATCAGCATATACGAATGTTTTAGTGTTTATTGTGTGTGGAAGATCATTGATGTACAATAAAAAGAGTAAGCGGCCTAGTACTCTACCTTGTGGTATTCCAGAATTTACGAAACCTAGCGTTGATGAGCGTGATAAGACTTTGTAAGTTCGACATTCCAGATATGATTTTAAAAGTAATAGGAGAGATACGGAAAAACCGTAAGATTGTAATTTATGTAGAAGCAGATCATGGGGGAACGACATCAAAAGCTGACGCAATGTCTAAAACTACGGATCTCACGTTGTACCCTGGTTCAAACTGGAGGTGGATGTCGTGTACAGTTTCTGTAAGTTGGGACACAGTGCTGTTACCAGGCATGAATCCAAATTGGCGACAATATATGAGGTTTTGTGAAGAGAGGTGGTCAAACATGTGTTGAGAAAATATTTTTTTCTAAACTTTTGGATAGAGTTATTGGGCGATAGTTGGCAATGTATGTTTTGGAGTTCTTTTTGTGTATTGGTATCATAACACCAAGTTTCCAGTTCAAGGAAATTTTCCAGATAGTAGTATTTTGTTATATAATTGTGTCAAAGGAGCTGTAAGCTCTCTTGCTATTATCTTAATCATTTTATTGGTTATGAGATTGATACCGTCGTTTTTGTTTCGTCAATATTTTCTAGTAGTTTTCGGACTTCACATGGTTGGGCTTGTATGTCAGAGAGGTGTTTTAATGTTCTAATTGGGAATTCGGGAAAGTTTGTTGTTGGTGCAGTGTGACTCTTGGCGTTGAAGTATTCTAGAAATAACTTACTTTTTTCAGCTTTGGATAACGCCTGATTGTTGGATTCCTTTGAGTGGATGGTGGGGTATGATGATTTCTTTACCTGTCCTCGAATTTTGTTTACTATATCCTAATATTCCTTAGAAGTTTTGGAGACATTGTTGATGTTGGACATAATTTTCATCTTATAGTCTTGTTTTGTCTTTTTAATTAGTTCTTCCACACTCTTGCACTGTTCTTTGTAGCACTTAAACGTGCACGGATTATTTGATTTTTTGAACGATCTGTACTGTTTGTTTCTTTTATTTATATCAGACTTAATGTTATTGTTAACCACGGTTTGTTCTTGTTTTTTATTGTTTGCATGGTTTATGGGATATTATAATTTAGTAGGTTGTTGAGTGACTGCGTGAATGTTGAGACTGCGTCATTTATGTCACTTTTGCTAAGTATTTCCGTGCAGTTAAATTTGGTTATGTCAGTGCGCAGTTTGTCCATGTTAATGTGATTGTAATTCCAGATCTTTTGATAACGTCTGGTTCTTTAGTTGCGCAGTTGAATGTGAATGTTGTTTCTATAACGTGGTGGTCCACAACTGGTCAAAGACATGTGGCGAATCACTTCCTATGCACTCATATGAGGATACAATGTTGGTAAAAAAAACATTATATTTAATAGCGGATTGGCAGCCCAAACGAACTACGCATTGCGCATTTGCGCGAAGGCTTATGGGATAGCTTGTGGTCAGGCATGTCTTGAGCAGGCTAGATAGTGTGTGCATTTGGAGTGATTTGCAAACTAAAAATCATGTTTCATTTTTTTGCTTTATAATACCAAGCAAGTCCTCTCTCTCGTTTGTAAACACAGCGTAGCTATGATCAGTGACCTTGTGACCGGGGGCACGACTGTTCGGTATGGACCCTATTCGCGCCGACAAGAAGCACATTCCAAAACGAGGCTCGCTACGATAGCTCTGTTAGCTTATCGGCATAGTTCTGTGTTTCAGACCGTGTTGTTCCGCAAACGGCTAGAAAAAATACGGACACGCAACTGTCTGCTTCACAATCTCTAAAGACGTTGAGATTCGGAAGCGTTGGGTCCTTCCCGCGACGAAGCAAAATATGTCCGTGTAAAATTTATGAATGTTTTCGAAAANGTCAGTGCGCAGTTTGTCCATGTTAATGTGGTTGTAATTCCAGATCTTTTGATAACGTCTGGTTCTTTAGTTGCGCAGTTGAATGTGAATGTTGTTTCTATAACGTGGTGGTCCACAACTGGTCAAAAACATGTGTCGAATCACTTCCTATGCACTCATATGAGGATACAATGTTGGTAAAAAAAACATTATATTTAATAGCGGATTGGCAGCCCAAACGAACTACGCATTGCGCATGTGCGAGTTACTTCCTGCGCGAAGGCTCATGGGATAGCTTGTGGTCAGGCATGTCTTGAGCAGGCTGGATAGTGTGTGCATTTGGAGTGATTTGCAAACTAAAAACCATGTTTCATTTTTTTGCTTTATAATACCAAGCAAGTCCTCTCTCTCGTTTGTAAACACAGCGTAGCTATGATCAGTGACCTTGTGACCGGGGGCACGACTGTTCAGTATAGACCCTATTCACGCCGACAAGAAGCGCATTCCAAAACGAGGCTCGCTACGATAGCTCTGTTAGCTTATCGGCATAGTTTCAGACCGTGTTGTTTCGCGAACGGCTAGAAAAAATACGGACACGCAACTGTCTGCTTCGCAATCTCTAAAGACGTTGATATTCGGAAGCGTTGGGTCGTTGCCGCGACGAAGCAAAATATGCCCGTGTAAAATTTATAAATGTTTTCGAAAAGTTAGATCATATTTTGTCGCATGTCGGTCAGTTGTTAAGCATCATAGTAACGACCGGAGAATGGGCCAGCCAGGCTGTGTTTTCATGACTACGGATTTGGGGGGGGGCATGCCCCCCCTAAAATTTATCAGATCCCATTTTTGAGTTCGGGTGCGAATTGCTGACTAGCACACGTGTGCAACGGGGAGTGAATAAACAACGCATAGGCGCTGAATGAACCCCGTTTACCGTTTTTTTTAGTCAACAGGTCCGCAAACCCAAGAATTCAAGACCCCTGCATCCCCAGAGTTTAGACTGGGTGCGCGCATCTGCTGAAATGCTGCTTATTCCTGTGCCCTGCCCCCCTAACTAAAAAACCTGGATCCGCCCCTGCTACGGGTTGAAATATTATAATTTTTCTTTCCAAAAAGGACAGGGCCCTCAATCCCTCAAATTTGGGGCCCAGTATCGGCCCTATTCCCCTCTCAAACATATTGAAATATCACGGGAAATTCCCCCCACGAGGCATAAAAATTCCCTTGTGAAAAATCTCTCTGAGTTCAAATATACCTGTAACCACACTGGTGACAATTTTTAAGAGCACAAAAGGCTACTTTAAATTGAGGCAGAGCCTATGAGAGCTTGCAACAGGGCGGGGTGCTATTGATGGTGACCGGGAGGTAGATTGTTCCCGCCCTCACTCGACGAAAAACTCGCCGTTCCCCTCGGATGAAAGAGGCTCCTGCAGAAACATGATAACTATGATTGCTGAGTTAACTGAAATTGTGTTCTAAAACCATGTTATGTTTTGGACGAACGAATTAGGTGTTTTAATTTTAAATTTCAACTTGGCCCAGATTGATATTTGAAATCTAACACATGAAATAGACGTAAGAATTATTACAACCAAGAAAGCATTGATGGTCAAATAATTTTTATTTTCAATTACGAACCTGGTTTTATATTTTAATAAAAATATACTTAATAACATCAATCTTTCTTTCAGACCAATGACAAATCAACTGTTACTCCCAGTGAGTGCATAGGATTAGGCTATGCTTGATGTTAATATTCTTGATCAACAAATTAAACCAGATGTGACTAATTGCACATGACAGACACCAAGGGGTTCGATTGCTAACATGTAGAGAAGTTCTCGCTTATACTGGTGACGGCTCTGATTCCCTACGCCCCAAGCAACTTTTACGATGCCTATTCAGCACGCCCTTTGTATTGAAGGAAATCTGAGCTAATGAAGTGGAAAGATAATTATTGTCTCAACAATGGTTGTTGTTAGTACCCCCAATTTAATTTTCTCTGATATTTGCAGAGTTATAACCTGCAACTCTGGAGAGTAGTTTTAACTTGGTACATTATAAATATTACAAAATGACTAAAAAGGTTAACTTGTGTTTATCTTCACAAAGGGCCACTTCCCAAAGGAACGATCAGTTTCATATTGGTTGTCTTTATTTAATTTTTAATGCTTCTGACCACTTGTTTTTTTTTCTTACCGAGAACGGGTTGATAACTTTATATCTAAGTTTTGAACTTGAAGTACCAAAACAGTGATAGATTTTTATCGCCAGCTAAACTTAATTAGTTAAGTTTATTGCTAGCCCATCCCTAAACTTACCACATTGCATGTTGTCTAAAATTTCACGTGTAATTAAAGTTTAGTCTTTATTGGAACTCAAATAATAAAATATATACAAAAGGGCAAATATGGTGATAACCAAATTGATGATTTGGAATCTCTGGATAGTTTCGGTGTCACTGACTATATTACTATTCTAGCTCTTTGTCAGTAATAAAAAATGAAAAGTGGGCACAACAACTGTTTCCTGGTCAAAAATCTAGTTAAACGAGATTGAAAGAATATTAAAAAATGAATCCATGTGGTATTGTTAAATCTAATCAGCGTTTGTATATCCACCGGGTATATCAATGCGCGCGGTACTTTATCTTCAACCCAATGGTTGTAATTTTTGCTATTATTAGTTCATCGATTTTCAAAAATCAAAAACCGTACTTGGTTGTTTTTTTCCAGATGTATAACGCCGTAGTGTTCGTTTATAACGGAAATTAGTGGTTAATGCATTTTGAAAATTCGCCATTATGTACAGTCAGAGATGTCTAATACAGTTTATGGTCTGATAATTACATTTTATTGGGTCTTGCTCGTATCGGGCAATGCAGTCATGACATTTGTGCCTGATTCCGGCGCCGCGCTGTCTTTGATCCTGGAACAAGTCGCTCAGAAGGACGAGCGGTGAAAATTCCCGCATATCTTTAGACACGCGTGACTTCCTTGTAAGCGAATTATTCACGGTATGAAAGATAAGATATAGACCCAATTCACGCCGACAGGAGGCGCGTTTCAAAACGAGGCTCGCTATACGATAGCTCCGTTGGCTTATTGGCATATACTGGTTGTATTCCGCGTTGCTCAAAACCGCTAGAAAAAATACGGACACACAACTCGCTGTTTTAGAATCCCTAAAGACGTTGAGATTCGGAAGCGTACGTTCGGTCCTTGCCATACGTCGCGACGAAGGAAAATATGGCCGTGTAAGATTTATAAATGTTTTCGAAAAGTTAGATCATATTTTGTCGCATCTCGGTTGCGGAGCATCATAGCAACGACCGGAGAATCGTCGGCCAGCCATGCTGTGTTCATGACTAGGGGTTGAAACATGATGCATTTTTCTTCGCAAAAAGGACAGGGCACTCAATATTGGCCTTATTCCCCTCTCAAAAATATTGAAAATCCCCCGATATTACGTCCACGAGGCCTAAAAACTCCCCTAGTGATTGAAAACTTCTCTCCGAAGTTCAAATCACCTGTAACCATACAGGTGACAATTTGAAAAAGCACAAAATGTTACTTGAGACAGAGCCTGTGAGGCCTTGCAACAGGACGGGGATGCTGATCGGAGGTAGATTTCGCCCCGCACTCGGCGAAAAAAATGCACAGGCACCTTTCCCCTTGGATGAACGATGCCCCTGAAGAAACATAACTTTTCTTACTCTGTCCAGGTAACTGAACTTGAGCTCTAAAACGATGTTATGCTTTGGACGAACGAATTAGGTGTTCTGATTTTAAAATTCACTACTCCGGATTAATAGCTGAAACCTAACATATGAAATAGACGTCAGAATTATTAGAACCATGATAGCAGAATTGATGGTCAAATAATTACTTGTAAATGTGTGTAAGGGTGTGAATGAGAACCTGCATATAATGCGAAAACGATTGCTCGGGCAGTGCTCGTTTTTGAATTTTTCAATTTAAAAAATGGACAAATCTTTATTTACGAGCCTGGTTTTTTACTTTAATAAAAATATATTTAATAACATCAGATATTCTTTCAGATGAATGACAAATCAACTGTTAGTAGTCTCTACCTCACCAGGACCTAGGCTATGCTTGATGTTAATATTCTTTATCAATAAATTAAACCTGATGTGACTAATTCCATATGACAGCAAAATGCTATAAGCCACCACTGTCGAATATATCTTCAACTCGGCAACCTTACAAGCAGATGACTTGCAGAAAGCATTTTTATCAACAATTTACAAGAAAAAACGTAACATTCAGCATAACACCTAATCCGTAACACTACGATCGCCGTAGTTTGGTCTTATCTACTTTTCATGTTTCGAAACTAGTTTTCCGAAAAAACTTATACCCTTTCGTCAGACAACTTTTTGATGCATTGACTTGTTCTCTAATGTATTTTTCTACGTCTCTGAGGTTAATTATTGACACATTTTTAAGATTTAATATCCAGGTAGTACTCGAAAGACAGGCCAATTAACTCACGTGATGTCAACTTCAGCTTTGTTTATTGCAGTGAGCCTCGCTTTGGATTTTAATGTCCGCCTCGTGAATAAGGTCTATACATGGAAAACATCAACGAAACTGTTACAGCTACTGGTGCTACTAAGTACAATGACAACTAAGTTAGTAATAATTTTGAATTTGCTTCTGATTCATAGCGCTTCACGTGGCACCGTACTCGGCCAAATTTTCCCGAGTGCCGCAGTTTGTGTAGCTGATAGGATCATGCATACAATAAGAGGAGGCTTTATGTTATTCATAAACTATACGCGCGTGGTGGCTACACCGAAGGGTAACAAGGGAGTCTTAGAAGTGAATGTCTAAACGTAAGATGCATGTTTATAGCAACGAGAGAGCTCCAACTAAGTTTGGCGTGAATGCTTTAAACTCGGCCAAGAAACCAAACAGCAGAAAACAGATATGTCATTCTGTTAATCGCAAGCACAGTACGGTAGAAGGGTAGGCGTTTTCAAAGTATGTTGTTCATCCAGTGTCCACTTTGATAGTGGATTGGTGGATTGACATCCATTCGTGTACACGTGTGAGCGTTTTTGTTCTTTTACATTCAGTGAGTTCATTACAGGCAGTCCTCTGTCGTGCTCAAAATCCAGACATTCAGCTACCGTGTTGTTTTGCACTGAGAATACCCCCCCCATGGAACATTTTCAAGTTATGATGGTCAATAAAAATCTTGTCTATTCAATCAGTGTCAATGGTGCACAACCCTGCAGACTTCATACGACCTACAGAAGAAAAGATTCCCAAGGAAGTTCCATGTCACTATGACGAAGGTTCAATACTCCGAAGGTCCAGTACTCCGAATATCCACTACTCCGAAGGTTCGATACCTTCTAAAATTCACTACTTTCAATTTCCACTATTCCAAATCTCCGACAGTTCTCTATTCTGGATTGTGAGATCACGACTCGTATTCTCAAGTAGAGACAACATCTGTTGCACGCGTCAAGGCTGCGGCGACCAATGGCGGTTTCGAATTTATCAAGACTGAATGGGATTCCCTGACTTCGTGAAAACTGGTAACTAACTTCATTTAGTTTCAACCCAGCCGTGTGCGTCGAACTGCAATGCGATCTTGACATGGGGATTTGATGAATGTGTCATGGTTGATAATTCATCAGTATTCTACTTCAGATCCTTTTAAAATGTAAGTGCGTGCTCATTTTAAGACATGCGGGCAATTTCTCGATCATGCACAGTGAAATCTGTCCACCGTTTCCTTAGTTGGGCTTGTCAGCTGGAGGCGGTGGTCACGTCTACTTGAAATACAAACAAAGTGTTTTAGTGCCCGAGCGTTGCTTTCGGTATAGGTGCATCTAATAGCCAAACGATCGTTTATGTTTGCATGTTAAAGGTTAATAGTCACATCTGAGTTTGAAAGTTTGGATATTTTTGGAGCAGTGAATCTTCAGAGTAGTGAAGTTCGTAATAGTGAACCTTCGAGTAGTGAACCTTCGAAATCAGTGGGATGTTCCCATTTCCAGAGATGTAAGCAACTTAAGTAACACGCTGAAATAGAACCAGAAAAACAATTTTGCCAATTAAGTCATTCGCCGACTAAACTTCATATTTCCGTCTGAGTATGCAATGAGTTGTAATCACTCATTTAAGAATGGCTGATTTGAAACTTTGGCAGGAGCTGATGCGAGAATGTTCTCTTGCTGCACCACATTACATCCGAATTTGTGTCCCGTTCTTTGCGAGCAACCTTCACAGCATCCTCTTTCTGGTATTACAAATTCCATCTCATCTCATAAAGATAAAGCTGAGATTCATCGCTGTGCATACAGATTTCCCTTCCCCCTAATTGAGTTGCGTCAAAGGACTTGCCGAATACTCTACAGTGTCGACGTTTGCAAAACATATAAGGTCCACCGTTCATGAAATTCGAACCACTCCCCGCTCAATGCTGGCTACGGGCCTAAATAGAATATATGCATTTGAGTTGAGAGAGGCGTCCAATAAAAAGTCGCCCCTGCGTCGACCAAATCTCTGCACGCTACTGTCCCACGGCTGAAAATGTCTGTAAAGTATCTTTTGTTGCATGCAGAATGTTGCTCGACATTTTTCAAACTATTTCCTGGCGGATAAATCTGTCCCAACTCAGACATTTTGTCGTGTGTGGCTGGGCTAATCCACCTCTAGACTTGTCTCACTGTGTTTATTCATGATACGTGGGCCTACGTAGAATATTTTCCAACTGGTTTCATGTAGTTACCTGTTGGGTTGATTTACTTCAAATTTAGCCCTTTCTTTAGTCGTGTGGCAGGGGCACCGCACCGCTGAAATTGTCTAGCATCTTACTGTTATGCCATGTGCAGTGAAGCTGAGTATCGTGCAACTGGTTTCAAACTGTTACCTAGTGGATTGATCCAGCTCAACTCAGGTATTTGGGCGTGTCTGGCGGGACTAACCCACCCCTAGATTTGTCTGGCAGTTTTTATTTGTGATACCTGGGCTTCCGTCAATATTTTGCAACTGGTATTATCGGTTAGCTCTTGGGTTGATCTAGCTCAATTTTTAAACATTTTTGATAATCGTCTGGCAAGGACACCCCACCACTGAAATTGTCTGACATCTAAATGTTGTGCCATACACAGTGATGCTGGACATCGTGCAATTGGTTTCAAATGGTCACCTGGTGTGTCGATCTACATGGAGCTCAACTTGAGTATTTGGGCGTGTCTGGCGGGGCTAACCCACCACTAGATTTTTCTGGCAGTGTTCATTCGTGATACCTGTGCTCACGGTGAATATTTTGAAACTGGTTTCATGTGGTTACCTCTTGTATTGATCTAGCTCAATTTTTTAACTTGTTTATAACCGTCTGGCTGTTACTCCCCACCACTGAAATTGTCTGGCAGTGACCAATTTTGATACAGTGGATATGGTAGTAGGCATCCAAGGCAGTTTGAAGTGGTTACCAGAAAAGTTGATCTAGCTCAATTTTGAGTGTCATTCTCTTGGCTCCCCTGACCACACCCACCAGAGCTAACCTGACGGCCATATCCAAGCATGAGGATGTCCATAGAGCACTGTGGTACCAAAGGAAAATGGTTACCTTTTCATGCCCCAAAAAGCTCTTGGATCCCATGAGGGACTGAAGCTAAAGAAACATAGTGACACTCTGGTCTAGTTCAGTGTCAGATTTTGGGCACAAAACGAGTCAAGTTATATGCTGTTGTGTTTACCTTCAAGAACCTAATTGTGGATGTTATTGAGGCTGAATGAGGTTGCCTGAAAGAAAGCCATGTGCAGGAACTGTACCTTTTTTACAAGCGCTTCTATAGGCCATTGAAACTAGATCCCAGTGAAATGAAAACCAAAAGCATCTGGTATAAATACCTGTCCTTTCTCACTGAATGACATTAACTTTTCCTTTCAAAAGAAAGGCTTTGTACTAATGGTAAAACTTTTCAACTTGGCACATATTATTCAGTGACTGCATCGATTGTCTTATTGTCAGTAGAAAGCCCGTTAATGTTACACTTGGTGATCGAATAAATTTTTCATCAACAGGCAAGTTTGTCACTAATTATTCAAACCACAATATTTCTTCAGTTTTAAAGCCCCATACAGTGCAGTTGTGCTTATTCTTGATAAAGCTGAAATAATTACTGATTACGCTTGCGAATTGTCATTTTCCTGTTAACCTATAGAAGTGTGCAGCGATCAAAATGAAGTATTCCCTTTGTTTGCATTTGATTTGTTTGTATGTGTAATTATTTTTAGAGCCTTATGAAGAAGGCCTTTGGACATTTTAAGTTTTGTGTATTTTAAGTGTGTTTTCAATTGTAGGTAGCTGGATAAGAATCTGCTATGCACAAGATTCGAGAATAAACAATTATCAGTGTATTTAAAAACAAAATTGCAAACTGAACAACTACATACATACAAAGAAACAACATTGTTAAAACAATTGTAATTTTCCCAATGCAACAGAATCCATAATCAGGCATATCAAGGGCTGACTTTCTGAATTAGGTTCAATTCTCTCAGGTTATTGCAGAAGGATTGCTTTTCACTTTGTCCAAAGGTAAAATAGACGGTCAAGCGGCTAGTTTCAGTCGTTTTCTCTCACCTGTAACACAATAGTCAGAGAAATATTAGCAAGTTATAAAAGAAAACACAAGACAAATCTACTTTTGTAAGGCAGAACATATTGACATTTCATCTTCATGTTTATATGCAGAAACTAATAATCTTTGTGCCCAAGTCTTATTTAAGACCTGAATTAAAATATGTGAAACAGGCTAAAAGTGATTTAACAATGTGTATTGTTCATGACACTTAAAATGTGCTTCTGATTTCAAGAATTAAAATTCATTCTAGGTGTCAATTTTGTTCCAATGCAATGTTACGACATTTACTGCATAGCTTTTTCATGTTAATTCGGTAACTAATCTGGTAGTGTCAGGGGTGGGGTCCGCTATAAAATAAGGAATTTTATTGGTTATAGCATACTTTTGAAGAGAAACTGCTGTGAAAAAGCCACCCTTGACTTCTGAGCGTCACGTACCATACACCTCTTATATTGGGCGCACTCCCACCCCTGGAGGACAATATGTGAATATGTGCTGCTGGCCTACCCGGCATCCGAGTCCCGGGTGAGTTTTCGAAAAGAAACACTTAGTTCCACTCAATAAACCCGTTATTCAGTGGGGTTACTGGTCCGGATAACATTACCGAACGACGTCGATAGAAACTGATTGCTAAAAACTTACCAAGTAGCGTTATGTAGTAGCCCAGTCGAAATGCATAGAGCACACACGGGGCTTCGGCATCCACACACTTTTTGTCAGTTGGTTGACCCTTTTGACCGCAATTCTCCACGCCTGTAATAACCTGAGGTCTTTTTGGAATTTGTGACCAGCTATCGAAGAATTGCACCAGGGACAATAGCAATAATAAGGCTTAGCGCGATGATGTATTTTGACATCAATTCCGTCTTTTTATGAGCTGTTTACTTACATGCAGACAGCGACGCATGCACAATCCAATCACCACTAGTACAGCAGCGACACCGCGAGGAGAATTCTCTGAATAGCCCCATTGCAAATTATAAACTTCGAAGGGTTAAAAATCAAAAACTCTTCTGGAGCGGTGTGTCTGATTGAACAGGGCTGATTTAATGATTTCTTAGAAGACCTCCTAACCGTAATGGGAACTAACTGATTCTTCAACTAAAAATGTCTAGCCTGGAGTGGTGTGGTCATTCATCACTTGCGGAAAAAAACTGAAAGTGGCCAAAGATTGTCCCTACAGTGTAAACATCCCAGTGAATTTATTATTAATCTGTACTTTGGTGTTTTATTCAACTGGAGACGGCATTCAATAGAAACCTCTACCACGGTAGGTCGACTCTTTTCTGCTTAGAGCGCCGATGGACACTGTTATATCCATCTCATTTTTATGTAGTTTTGCTCATTTCATCTGGCCATGAGTGTACAAATATACTTTTAGAGCCGTACAAGGTAAAATGAATTTCAAAACCACATTCATTTATTATTTCAGATTTAAAAGTNCCTCCCTTTGTCTCTTTCCCTCTCTCCCTCTCTGGGTGAGACAGCGTAACCGACGCTGTTCGTTTCCTTTAAGTTGTTATTTATCAACTTTAACTACAAAAGTTTCGGTACACAAGAAAACGTTTGCAATTATTTCCTAAATTAAACAGTTTAAATATTCGTTTGTGTTTTAATGGTGTTTTCAGGTAACAGGAATTACGATATAATATGTATTTTCTCCGCGTCTCTCAGATTCACTTTCCGAAGTCCGATGGGAATTCCACTTAATTTGCCATCGCATTTGAAGTGCATGTCATTTCTTAATTTACCTGTAATAACTGTCGCATTGGATATGTTTGTCCAAAGCGCAGCCAATTATTTAAATTAGAAAACGTGATTTCGTAATGTAGCAATTTGTGTACATTACGCTAAACAGTAGAGACCGTTCACTAGAAAACTAAATTGTAAGAAAACTGTAAATTTCTAATTTGCAAACAAATCTATCCACTGTTTGCGAGTTTAGCGAATGTAAAATATTAAAGAAAGCAATTGTGAGATTTGCCAACCGTTTCCTTCTGGGAAAAACAATCAAATAATGTCTTGTCGCTATAACATGTTTAGTAAAATTTAGTACCAAATAAAGTACCTTCATAGCAAAATAAAATCAATAACATGGCCAAATTTCATTGAGATGCATGTTCAAGATGAAATCTCAAAACAGTGTTAAAATTATCTAAAATATCAATTCATTTACGATTTTACAGTGTATTTTTATAAAAATTACAAAAGTCTGATTTTTGTAACCCTCATACTTGGCGGATCGTTTTAAAAGCGAATTCCTAATATTGTTTTGGAGAACAGTACACAACTTTTCGTATGAATCCGACCAAACATCCCTGAGATACAAAGCTGCAAAGTTTGGATAGTTTTATTTAGGGCCTTCATAACTAGATTGTCATGAACAAGACTACACCCACTCTTGCCTTCGGCGTAGATGCATTCTACGGTGTTTGTTTTGGGTCATGATGTCAATATAATGTCAATTCAATGAATAAATAACTGCAAACGATACAACTTGTTATCCCATTAAATGTCTTTGATGTTTGTAAAAGTCGACGCCTTTCTGATTGACAAGGCATGGCTCATCACACGTGTCTTGCGGTGAACTGTCATCAATAAAGTGAAAAATATAGCCGCCAGCATCCTTATCGTCGCCTTCGTCATTACTAGCAACAATGCCATAACAGCTATCGACACGTCGCTATTCACTACAGCCATAGCTACCATAACAATTATTTTCATAAGAGCACCGTCAGTTGTGTCTTTTATTATTACCAAGTTTGCCATCCGAACAAGCACAGTGCACAGATAACTTCTCCGATCAGTCGTATTTTGTCAACACAGCCAGGACCACCAAGACCACCGACATCCCTGCCACCAAACAAGTTTTAACTTAAAAAAGCCATCTTCGCCGACATCATTAAAATCACAAACTAACCTCTTCCAACCTCCAACATGAGGCTAACGTATCCGCCTTTATCGCCACCGCCACTACCATAACCACCACGTGGACACACTTACTACCGTTACAACCAATGGCCCACTATCATCACCACCATCGCCAAAATCGACAAATCTATGTTACCACTCTATCACTATCAACGCAATATCAATGAACTTTACTACCAACGCTTCAGCACGAAAATCATAATTTTGTCAAGGTATACTGCCTGCGTATATTTAGCAACACGCGCCTGTATTCGAATTTGCAGCCACTGTAGTAAGCGCGCGCACCAAAAAACGAAGTCAATCACGACATCACTCAAATACATGTAAAGTAACAGCCCTGTACATTTGAGCCTTGAAATTAAGTACTATTTTTTTTAAATTTGACAAAAGTCACTAAAATCCAGACAGGTATTTGTGCAAGAATAAAGCTCAGATATGCGAAACATTTGAACAAAACGAACATGTTTATGGTAAAGAGATTTCTGAAGATCTGTGTTTCGTCATTGCAACCTTGTTATTCATAATAAAACTTGGATGTCTACTGTATTTCACAAATAAAAACATCCGATAACGTAAAAACCCGTGCCATTGCATTTCATAGCTAAGGGGGAGCTGTGGACAAACTTCTTCGACAGATGATATAGAACAACACTGCCGGGTTTTGAAGGTAAAATCACCTGCATGTGGTGTGAACTGGTTGCACGGTATCAAATTATTAGAGCCGTCGGAGAAATTGATGTAAGAATACTTGCAAAGGGAACTAGTGTGATCACGTGATTCGATTGTAATGCGGAGCGATTTCTCGCAAACCCTTGTGTGATCTTGTTTTCCTTGCAAGAAACAGAAACTTCCCGTTGGAACGCAACCCCGTCACACCAACTCGAAAAAAGTTATGGCGCACGTACATTTTGCGGCATTTGTGGCGCTACACCCTGACACCACTGCCAGTGCTTTCAATGACAAAAAATATATAAGAGTTAATGTGTCAGTAAAATGACGCAAGTTTACGAACACGTAACAGTGATTGTCACCGTTACACTTGTACCTGCAACTAAATAAGTTTAACACTGACGTAGTTTCGCAGAAATAAAACAACTTTGTTTAATTGATATTCCATGAGAGCTTCAAAAGGTCGACTCTAGCGTCACCGAATCGGATCTTAAAAATTTTTTGTTTATATATCCTGGTGAGATGCGTTCACAATGTTTATTTTAGTTTTTGAGGCGATTGTTTCTCGAGTTACATCATCATGATTATTTTCGTACTGATCCATTCTTCCCGTTTAGAATCACTTGCTAAAATAAACTTCAAACGGTAGGGGGATAGAATGTATAATCGGTAAGTAAACTTTGAACTTCTCTATCAAAATTAGNACTCTATCACTATCAACGCAATATCAATGAACTTTACTACCAACGCTTCAGCACGAAAATCATAATTTTGTCAAGGTATACTGCCTGCGTATATTTAGCAACACGCGCCTGTATTCGAATTTGCAGCCACTGTAGTAAGCGCGCGCACCAAAAAACGAAGTCAATCACGACATCACTCAAATACATGTAAAGTAACAGCCCTGTACATTTGAGCCTTGAAATTAAGTACTATTTTTTTTAAATTTGACAAAAGTCACTAAAATCCAGACAGGTATTTGTGCAAGAATAAAGCTCAGATATGCGAAACATTTGAACAAAACGAACATGTTTATGGTAAAGAGATTTCTGAAGATCTGTGTTTCGTCATTGCAACCTTGTTATTCATAATAAAACTTGGATGTCTACTGTATTTCACAAATAAAAACATCCGATAACGTAAAAACCCGTGCCATTGCATTTCATAGCTAAGGGGGAGCTGTGGACAGACTTCTTCGACAGATGACATAGAACAACACTGCCGGGTTTTGAAGGTAAAATCACCTGCATGTGGTGTGAACTGGTTGCACGGTATCAAATTATTAGAGCCGTCGGAGAAATTGATGTAAGAACACACTCAAGGGGAACGAGTGTGATCACGTGATTCGATTGTAATGCGGAGCGATTTCTCGCAAACCCTTGTATGATCTTGTTTTCCTTGCAAGAAACAGAAACTTCCCGTTGGAACGCAACCCCGTCACACCAACTCGAAAAAAGTTATGGCGCACGTACATTTTGCGGCATTTGTGACGCTACACCCTGACACCACTGCCAGTGCTTTCAATGACAAAAAATATATAAGAGTTAATGTGTCAGTAAAATGACGCAAGTTTACGAACACGTAACGGTGATTGTCACCGTTACACTTGTACCTGCAACTAAATAAGTTTAACACTGACGTAGTTTCGCAGAAATAAAACAACTTTTTTTAATTGATATTCCATGAGAGCTTCAAAAGGTCGACTCTAGCGTCACCGAATCGGATCTTAAAAATTTTTTGTTTATATATCCTGGTGAGATGTGTTCACAATGTTTATTTTAGTTTTTCGAGGCGATTGTTTCTCGAGTTACATCATCATGATTATTTTCGTACTGATCCATTCTTCCCTGTTTAGAATCACTTGCTAAAATAAACTTCAAACGGTAGGGGGATAGAATGTATAATCGGTAAGTAAACTTTGAACTTCTCTATCAAAAATTAGCTACCGTTAAACTTTGGTACAGCGCCATATTTCAGTAAATGTTTGCAAACATTTTTTTGTACTCAATTTCAGCGTAATTCCAAATACTTGACCAAGGCGACCTTGAAGGAACTTCAGGAAACTTTTAACGAATAGCTTTATGTCGTGACCAAAACTGTCAACGGTCATTTCCAGACGTATTTGACAACTGTTGGGCCGCCTAGAGCATAGTCTTTATTTTTGCCACCTGTTGGGCCGCCTAGAGCGCAGTCGTAATTCTTGTCACCTGTTGGGCCGCCTAGAGCGTAGTCTTAATTCTTGTCACCTGTTGGGCCGCCTAGAGCGTAGTCGTTATTCTTGTCACCTGTTGGGCCGCCAAGAGCGTAGTCTTAATTCTTGGCACCTGCTGGGCCGCCTAGAGCGTAGTCTTAATTCTTGGCACCTGTTGGGCCGCCTAGAGCGTAGTCTTAATTCTTGGCACCTGTTGGGCCGCCTAGAGCGTAGGCGTAATTCTTGTCACCTGTTTTTACATCTGGAAAATTGTTTGGTGAAACTTGGTCAAATGTGTCGTACATGCTTCCACCAAGGAGACGATACACATGCAAATTGTCCAAGGTTGTAAACGTTTGATGCCTTGCTTCCGATTGCTATTTGAATATTTTGGTAATCGTGTTTGCAGGCCTCTCGTGAAACGCATTACGAATGGGATTCACCGTGTAGCTAAGACACTGACTGGTTGTGGTTTGCCGACGAATCGGGCAACTGCTAGCGCCCTTAACGGCAAATCTGCGCGAATATGCCTCACTATGTACAACACCAAGTTTCTTGATGAATGTTATGTAGTTAGCACATAGTCCCAATGCTGGTACGACGGATTTGAAGACAGTTGCCTATATTCGCCGGTCCATCGCCGGCGGTTGTCTTTATTTCCGCGAAACACCGTTACGGCTTACTTACATGTATATAAATTACAGGTATCTTATTTCCCTTGTATTGAAGATGATGGCGAGTCTATTTGGAACTAAACTCTGTAGCGACAATTTAAGTTTTTGGCACTATTTTTTTCTGCGGCCACTCGACTCCAGTATTCCCTGTGAAATTTAGCGGACAGGTTTGTAATGAAATGAAGCCGACAATTGTTAATGTGCCGTTGAATTCCACTGATAATGTTACATTTTGACGTCCACCGTGTTTATCTGCCTAGCAACTCATGCGCGTGAAATTCATCAGCTTTGTTTTTATTAATGAAATGATGTCACCCATCAATTTTAGAGCTACGTCTGCTGAACCTCCGAGTGGCTAATGGTAAATAATGTTATGCCGCGTTCAGATGTGGACTTTTAACATGTGTAGGTCGTTTTATATGAAGGGAGATCAACTTCTGAAAACGAGCGTTCTTAACAGTATCACCTGTCTGTGGGTTTACAAGTAATTACCGTGACATTGAAATACAAAATGCTGATATTTTGGACAATAATGTGTAGTCGTGGGCGAAGAGAGGATTGTACACACAAATTACAGCATTGGGCTGTGGTCAGTTTCTCACAGTAAGAAGGCAAGTTCGATTTTGAAGCGAGCAACTAAAAGGTAGATCACACGTCTGACAAGCATTCGGGGTGATGTTTTTAGGCAGCGGATCGGACGTCCGATCTGCCTTATGATCTGACAGTACTTAGCATTCCTTATTTCTCTGTTTATGATGCTTAAGATGGGCGTGTGTGAACGCTCTCGATTTTAGTCATTATCACTTTTCCACCTATAGACATCATGTTTGGAATACGTTTTTGGACTGTTGAAGTAGATTGCATATATACACCTTTTTCTGTCAAAAGTAGCCCTTACGAACTAGAATTCTTTTTCACTGGCTGTTTTTGAAACAGTCAAATGAAACAAGATTTACCGGCTTATCAGTGTAAAATTATCACTACTGCTAAAAAGATTCGCATCCACGAAAGAAAGATAAGCCTCTTATGTATTGTTTTAATGAAAGTTCCAAGACCACTACATTTTTTTTAGAAAAAGGTAGCCTCTGATGCGATAGTAGTTTAGCGATTGGGGTTTGTAACTGTGTGTTCTGACAGTTTTTTTCTTCGTCAGTGTTTTGGACACTACAAGGACGTGATGCAACAGGTATTCCGACACCTGTTGCTCAGCTATCCCTCTTTTTATTCCCAGAATCTGGCTGACTCTTTCCTAACTTTTCTCCTCTAATACATCAATCGGTACCTTGATGATTTTTTTCTTGCTGCTGAGACCAAACTATTTCAGCTCGTACGTGTTTTTGCACGAAGGCCCATTATTGCCAGAATGAAATGAAAATTTGAATCTGTTGTTATTATGCATATCCAAGTCGAGTTTAATATTTTCGTCCATCCGTTGCGAATATGAAAACAATTAAACCAATTGGTCACGCAAGTGGACTATTGTCTATTCTTACAGTTTCATAAAATTCCACAAGTAAGCGGTGACTTTAGGAAGTGCACGGTCAAACTAAGTCGCTCAAAAATGTCTCCCAGGAAAGATTATGTCGAAGACAATGTGTGTGCCTGTACCCAAAGCATGTGCTTATACATGTACAAGGGACACCCACCTGCACCTATTAGCGAACCTTAGGCGCATGCACCTATTAGTGAACCTTAGGCACATGCAGCTATATCATTAACTCTTTGGTAAACGATTTTCTTTGCAAAAACGCATCATTTCTGATGTCGGTGCATGGGGCTAAATACCTACAGATGTTAGCATCCCCGCAGCTGGGAAAGTATAAATTCAACGAATCCTTGACTTGGTTGTGAATAAGACAGTAAAGCAAAGGAAAATATGTTGTTGTTTTTATAGCCTATGAAAAATCATATCTTCTTTGAATATGGTCCGTCTGTATTTGTCGCAAAACAAGACTGCCTCTCGGAACCTGAGGTTGGTGCTTCGGCTGAACATGGCATCTCATGTTTTTGAATGTGTCAGGAGTAGACTGAAAATGGTCTAGGTTGAATAAGTTTTATTGTTTTGTTTGTTTACTAGCATATACATGTACCACTTGCTTGAGGTGACTCATGAGGTTAGGGCAGGGCTGATGTAATATGTTTTACATTTTAGAATAATAGGGAACATTCTAGAAGATTCCAGTATGTTAGTGATTAATATAGAGCCATAGTCTGGAATATTCTGGAGCCTAATATGGGTTTGTAGAATGATTGGGTAGATTCCAGAAGGTTCTAGAATTCGCTTGAATTGGTGAAAAGTTCCATAACATTGTAAGAAACTATAAATTCACGGTTATGTTGTTTCTAAATACTCAGTTTCCTTTTCTTGTTTATTTTCTGTGGATTAAAAATAGTATTTTTTCTTACTTTCATTAACAGACCATCCACAAAAAATTACTATTTATTTCAAATTGAATATATTATATGTTAGGTATTCCGTCCTAATTGTTTGCCGGGACTGAATATTGTTTTTTACGTTTTTGATAATATCTCGGATAGTGCTTAGAGAATATTTGGCGCTTAAAAGTGAATTATTAAATTTCCAGAGTCTAAATTTTAGACTGAACAAAATCCCTGGATGATGTGATCTTTTGGGCGCACTGCCGATAAAGGTAAGCCTTTCTTGCTTAACTGATTTTTTCTTCACCAAGCAAACCTTTTCTTTGAAGGACATCATTCTCAAAATGGGTCGCAATTGACAAAATGTTAACAATTCCCTTCAAAGCTGTTAGTATTTGGATTATTACAAAATCTATAATTGTAGGCGTCCAGTTTTTGACTCAGGAATAAATTGAAATTCCCACATATAATTCGCATGTCTTCATTGATTTCTTCAATTATTGCAAATACACTACCATAAAATTCGGGTTATCATTGTGCAAATGTTACTGGAACGGAAACCTCGATGCCACGTCGCCGAGTATTTCATCCGAATTCGCCGTCGGGTTCTAATGGTAACTTTATAAGTGATTTGGATGTCTCATTACGGGCATCCACCAAGAAAATATATGGGGCTCATTATTTCCTTAGTCACATAAACACTCCTTTCTTTGTCTATTGACTTGTGCGACGAGCCTTGTAAATACTGGTTTATGGACAGATTACTTGTCTTGCCTCGTAGTTCATGTCTCTTCGTCGCGTTGACTTTCCCTCGAAAACAGCAACTTATAGCAAGACCAGTTGGGCACGAGCAAAATCACTAAATCTAGCCGAAAATGTAAAGAAGTGACCTACCTGTAATTCTTACTAAGAATCTTTACTTATGAATAAATGAAATTAATACTGAAATCTGTATGAAAACACGCGATATAGTACGGGATATTTTTACAAGCGTGTCACCCCAAGTGATTGGTTGGTGCGAATTAGATTTGACTTCTCTCGGTGTCGGTGACGTGTTCTACGCTAATTTAAACAGGTACAAACAAAATCCGCACACATGGGCATTCTATTTGATATATTCTAGCTGGTACCTGCAACAGATAAATATTTCTACCGCAGTTGCCAGCGTACGTTCAGAAGAACTTCTGTCGGCAGTTGTTTGTCATGATTTTCTAGGAGACAATCTCGTGTTCTAATTGAAATGACTGCGTGTTTTTGTTGCTAGCCTAAAGCAATGCTAGGACTATCCCGATGCTACAGTACATCTACAGTAACAAAAATCTAAAATGTTTTTAAATGACAAATGTCATTTAAATTGCCATGAACTGATTAAAGTGACGATGCAAATATATATCGAGAGCCATGTTGAATATCCGACCTCGTGCATCAAATCGCTGTCCTCTGCCTTCTGCCCTGTCTGTGTACAGTATGGCTGAATGAATTCGCCTATAACGCAGGGTCAACCCACTAAGACTTCTCATTGCTCGTAAGTCGCAAGTCGTCATCGAGAATCAACCAGATGTCTTTGCTTATTGGCCTGCCAAAACTGGCCAAGTCAATCAAGTGCAGCCACATGAAAGCAGAAGCCAGCGACAGACATGTTAAAGTTTTATGATTTATACATCCCAGCTTCGACTCGTTGCAATATTTTTTGACTGCGTGTGTATTTGTGTTTGTTATCAAACAATGAAAACTCGCCGGGACGTCTTCCTTTTTGGCCGCCAAGTACCCTCGTAAAACGCGTGACAGAAATGTCAAGACATCGTCATTCTGTAGCAAGTACAATAAAGAAAGCGAACTTTAAAATTGGCCGATCTCCGTAAAAAATCACGATGCTCTATGGAAAACCGGCCACGTTACTACAAACTCTTATTTTCGTACACGTGAAGCAGGTGAGTTTCTGTGGTCTTCAAGGACTTTGAAAATGTGTTGAGTTGAGAGCTATCAGACGCCAAGACTCATCAAGCACGACGTGTGTATTTGTCTTGGCCACTAATATGTCAAAGTTTTCAAGTCTCAGCAGGGGCCACTATTTGGCACAAAATTAGGGGTATAGCCCTTTTGACCTCACTAAACCCGCCACTGAAAGTAGCATCAATTCGAAGTTGATGCGGTGCTAGACTGGCAATGACGACCGGGAAGAATGGATGTAAGTGGTAATATTTCTGTTGGAGACTGGTTTGCTTAGTACCTGTTTTGCTGTGAGTAAGGATTGGGAGGACAATAGTCCAGACCGGATGTGACGTGTGTATGGAAAACTCTGACACATTGTGCAGATCTGTAGTGATGATGTCCTGGAATAATCAGTTTCGATTTCACTGAGTTTAAGAAAACCCCATTTTTACAACATCTATTTAAAGCAGTTTTTATAATTTTGGAGGTTCAATGACCAGGGTCAGCATACTTGCTACTGTCAAATCAAAAATAAATTCAGGACGCGTCCACACAAGAGTGGTAATGTAGTCTAACCATAAAGTTTTCAAAGTGTCAATAGCCGAATGAATATAGAAAGATATTATGACTTACGCCTGATCCCTGGGGGCACCACGCATCGGTGGAACTACCTTGAGAACTCTCCATCAATAAATACTTGAAAAAAGCAATACGAGCTCAAACTCGAGAGGACGACAACTCTTATGCCGTAGTTTCGCCGCAATGTCTACAGCAAGTACCGGTGATCAACAATTTCGAAAGCAGCGAACATATCAAAATTGTCAAGCAGCTTTCGATACAAGTCACACTGGATGTCATTAGTAACCAGCAACAGAACGCCATAGTTCAGTGATTGCACTTATTTTCAGACGGCATGTGTTCAAAAAGATCGTTGCTGGGTAGAAATGGAAGGTTAGAAATGGGGCGGAAACTGTTCAGGTCCACCGAGACAAGCGTAGAACTTTTTTTAGGAGTGGGCGAACATGGTCATGATTAATACATTGAACACCACGGTAAAACGCAAGGATCCAAGCATTACATAGGGAGATGAAAATTCTCTAATACACGCCCTAAGAAGTGAAGTGACTTCGTGATGTACTAACACAATACGAGTACAGCTATGTCGTCAATAGAAACATCGACAAACTAGAAACGTCATCAAACAGAAGCTGCCACGTGCCTATTTCACAAAAAATCAATAGGGTTCTGCGAAGTACGATCACTGTTATATTCTGAAGCTTAGGTTTCGGTCAGTAACAGATTTTCAGATATTCCGTGGAAACGGCCTCGAAGTTTCAAATGTTTCCAACACACAGCTGGTTCCGGTAAAACCAATTGGCCGAGTGTCCTCTGTGGGCGTTCGGCTCAAATAATATCAACTACAGGACAACCAACCACAACAAAAGCACCTTCACCATGCATCAACAACAACGACGAAGACAGTGCAAAATGGGATGTCTAAGGAATGGACACATTTTCCTAAAACTCAGTTACTCTCCATAAAATTTTCACGAACGCACGAGTTTAAAGGCGCGAGATTCGCTGAAGTTGCTGGGTGTGCGTATCGGAAGCGTAGGAGTTGTCAGGTTATCGTAGGTTTACAAGTTTCGTGTAGTTGACATGGTCCCATGCAAACAAAGCTTACTTTCGTAACATATAAACAGAGAAGTATTTATCCAAGAATCATATGAACAAAAGAGACAGAAACAGACGCATCAGGATAGCAGTGCTTCAAGGACTAAAGCTGACTTGTCGGAACTATTTGTACTTAGTGAACCATACTTAATAGCAATTTATCACATACGGTAAGTAATATTCATTTGCATAAGCAGTAATTTCATTTCTTTTGTTACACACTATACTGGTTTTAGTTGCAAGATACCATTGACAGAGAATCTAAAATCAATGGACATATGTGAAGCATGTCCTTAACAACCGACATAATTGCTTGTGAACAGTTTTACATGTAACGCAAAAACGAATTAATTATTTTGTAAAATACCCAAATAGGTTCCGTATTCTTTGAGAGCAGAACAAGTCAAAGTAAAAAGAATATAGGTAACTCATTCATATTTTAGTAAACAAATTACACGTAGTACAGCTTGGGCAGATTTGAGCCAAAGCCAGATTTCACTTTTGATCAGTACTTTGAAATCGTTGTAATCCATTATCTTATGCATATATGTTTATCAAATGCTCCATAGCGTTAAGACATTTGACAAATACACAAAATCTACAGGTAATAGTTTCGGTAAAATTCATTTGATGTATTATTTAAACAATCCTGTCAAAAAGCTATGTAAAGTACCTTCAACTTCTCCGACAAATAAAGCGATACAATGAGCAGTGGTCGCCATAAACAACTACCATACATGTTTGAACTGAACTGTAAATATAAATGGAAGTGGTCTTTTCAAAGAGAATTACAATGTAATTCAATATTTAATGAGGTGTACAACTCCTTCGATGTGTTTAATCGGACCTCACCCGAAAACAAGTGCCTTAGCTCCCGATTAAAGGATTACCGTGTAACACGAACTAGGTTATCACGAACCGAATAAGTAACGCACCGCTTGCAGTTTTTTTGGAAAAAAATACAAGGGCTTATAAAGCTCTTTAATTAATTTGGGTAAATTCAAACGAAATATTCCCAGAACAGTAATTTCGACATTTTACGTGTGCAGTCCTCCGAGGGAAATTTGTGGAATTTATTTGGGGAAATGGGTGGAACCATACAATCGACTGTCCTCCATAAGATAAACATGTAACAGCAAAGAGTATACTCACTGGGCGAAATCCTATCAACTCGCTCTTCACTTGATTTTCTCCTTACACCATCTCACGAAACCTCAATCCCGAATTCGCGACCCACTTCATGCGGATAACACAAGCTCGACTTCAAGTCCAGTAACGACGGTCAAGAATAACAAGAGTATTGAGATGCCGAAAACTGTGTTATTTACGAACTTTAAAACTGTTTCAAATCCTCAAAACATAGCATGCATGTTGTTAATGTACAAATTTACAACAAAATGATTAGTGTTATGTGAAATATTGCTTTGACTTCTTCTACTGTACATTACTCTAACAATGGCAACGAATGTATGAATTTTAAAGATAAATTCCACTACCTCAATTGGTGGTGTGGTTGCCACGTTTATAGTATTTTGTAGGCTCTACAGTGTACAGTATGTTATAGCAGTAACACGGTTATACATGAGATAATCGGATATAATATTTGTCCATGTTTATTTGGATATACGTATGTGGATGAAAACTAGTGGACGCTGGCGACTTATTACTGTATAATCGTATACATTGGTGAACTCCACTGAGCCCGTAGTCGGTGGGTATTGCCGGGACGGACCCGACGGCAACCCATTCCCACCGGCGCGTGAAGTCAATCTGACAGCACTTCAGACAGCTCACGTTCGTGTCAGCCAACGGGCCTTTTTATTGTGTAATGCTGATCTCTATAGTCGACAGAGCTCCTACGTATCGTACGCAACAACACAAGAGGACACTCTGTTCCATCAACTCGTACCTGGGCAGGAGCGATGCCAGTTGAATTTTCCCTTGATTCGGCCGCACACTCCAAACGCGTGCTGGTTAGGGTGCGAATTTAGTCGCACAAAGTGCTCAACAGAAGGCAGACTGTAAGTTTTTTTCATATCGTCTGTTCCCTCCGATTTGGGTCTGACCCTTTACTGAACTCTCACCAAACTAAATGTGTATTAGGAGCAATGTAATCGCGGAACATGTAACGTACGTGCATGGTACGCTGGAATGAACACCCTGGTTATCTGTAGAGATAAATGATTTTAATTAAAGAACCTCCGTCACCTACGGAATTTGGTGATGTAAATAGAGATATTCCAAAGCGCGAAATAAAGACCATTAGTGTATCGATAAGCGAATGATTAACTCCCCCAAGAATGTCTCTCAATCAGTATAATTTAGTTATAGTCGGGCTTAAATTGGTTTTTGTCTAGTTCATTTTGTTTAAGTTGAAAAAATGACACTGAAGAATTTTTTGCCATCCGATATCATGCGTAAGGCACGACACCCAACGGAAGAAAAGATGCCGATGTATAATATCACTTGAATCATTGCAGCGACTTTACCGTGTCTAGGATTCAAAATTTCACGAGTTATCTTTGTGGTTCAGACAATAAAAGTGAAATTTGTCAGTGTTTATCTTAAAGAGAAGAAAACGTAGGTATACGTCCGAAAAACACAATTTATGAGTTATTTTGGGGAGAGCTACAAAACAGTAAACCCGGTTGTGGGAGTTAACTGAAATCGAGTCGTTAGCCTCGACAGCTGTTCATTGCTAAGCGCAGCAAAAATGACTGACGCGGGCAGAGTGTAGTAGATTATAGAAGCGGTGAATGCATACCGGGGCTGATCTCCTGGGTGTATGTAAGAAAAAGAGGCGCCAATAGTGGAACCACATTAGTATGAAGCGTCAAAGGGTTCCAAAACGAGTACCTTTTTGCGCGTGGACTTGAACGGTGCTTATTCTACGCGCAATATTGCGGCAAATCAACGCGCTGAGTTAGTTATTCAACGCGCTGAGTTAGTTATTCAACGCGCTGAGTTAGTTATTCAACGCGCTGAATTGGTTGTTGAAAGATTATCTTTCTGCCCTTATTCAACATGCAGAATTGCTTACTCAACGCGCAGAATTGCTTTCTCAACGCGTAGAATAGCTTACTCAACGCGCAAAATTGCTTTTTCACTGAATTATATTCACTAAAAGGCAAGTTTACAATCTGCACGAAGCGCAGAGAGGAGGCGGCGCAGACGAAATGTAGCCGAACTGATTAATAAGCAATTGAGCGCTTTGAATAAACACAGAGGGGTAATAGCTGAAGAGACAATTCTGCGCGTTGACTAAGAAATAGTACGCGTTGAATAAGTAGGCTACATTTCAGCTCACAGAAAGGTACTCGTTTAACAACACACATTGGAGAAGCAACCTCGGTGCAATAAGGATTCGGGAAGGAAATCAAGTTTTTGCTAGGAAATGCCGAGCTAATTCGTACAACAGCCGGTGGTATTGCATTCCTCGTCTCCGTCTTCCAGAAATAACTTGGCATTGAGCGTAAACATCAATTGTTTTAAAGCCTTATAATGTTTACAATCTTTGATACATTGACGGATTGAAATCCTTCGCCGAGTTTCTAAAATCGAACAGTCCCTGCCACTGTGCGGCGTGTTTAAGGCTATACATAACACGCTTTATTGAATGGGCAAATCAGTGTTGAAAACCCGTTAATCTAACTATTGTAACTGTGAACTTGTGCCGTTCTTTGAGTGGTAACTAATATCAAAGTACTATGTTGTTGGATATGGTGTCTGAACTTTAAGATTACGTGGCGGGCAATATGACCTTGCGAGTAAGACAGCCTACGTCAAGGTCACGTAGTCCAACAGCCGGGAAAACCGAATGTCGGTGACTTATGCGAAAAAAGCAAAAGAAAACGCATGCACGTGAGAACATTGAAGTACTTTTGAACAAAATTATCCAAGCTACTGTTGAAATGCTTTGCGCGGGAATCAAATGCAGTTCTCACCTTTTTCCTGTGACACAAACGTAATGAATTATATAGTTTGCGCCTATGTCTTCCTCGAACAGGTGATTGTTATTCTGGATGTATGTGATAATCCAAACATTCCTGGGAATGTTTTACAAACACAAGAAATGCGATTTAAACTCAAACTTAAGTAGCTTCAGCCTGAGTGATACTTGAAGTAGCCTTTTCGCGCCACGCTGCGTCACCTCAAGATAACAGCAATCACAGAACGACCGATAGTTGCAGTAAAACCTTCACTGGTACCCGTGGTAGAAAATTAAAATGCATAGTTGACACAAACTCCGCCTCCCCTCCTCCACTACAGACCTTCGTTACGCCCGTTTCGGCACCGCCTTGGTCCCAGATAGTGCACCGGCCCTCTGTTTAGATTAGAGGTCTTCTATTTTTTACGGCCGTTTTTTCGCGGATCCAGAGGGAGGGTGGCCAGTTTCGTATTGAACTCAGTGACGTCAGTCCGTCCGTCAGTCCGAGTCTG
Organism: Phoronis australis; assembly: GCA_002633005.1. Classification (NCBI taxonomy): domain Eukaryota; kingdom Metazoa; phylum Phoronida; family Phoronidae; genus Phoronis; species Phoronis australis. The sequence goes on along the minus strand of NMRA01000093.1, from coordinate 267,070 downwards.
AACCCGACATTTCGAGATTTTGGTCCACGGATAAGACTAATGATAGCAAAGGTTGATAAAGACGGTTATCCAAAACACTCTAATTTCTTTCGTTTTAGCAAATTCATTAGTTTACGAAAGAAAACTCTCTTAGTCGTCTTGTGTCTTTGTTACAGCCTGTGTATCCTTAATAGCTTGAGGCTTATAGCTTTCAGCATTTACTTCAAAAGCCATCAGTAGAGTGCAGCAGCTTATTCGATCATATTGTCTCCACATGCGGCATGTTTAGACGAGATAAGAAAGTCCTTACACTTTTAATATCAAGCATCAAAATAAACGACCATTTCTGCTTTTGCAACTGGACTTCATTTCTGTTCCCAAACTATTTTTGAGTGGATACAAGGAGTTGTCGTTTTCAATGCCATGTTCTTGGTGAGCCAGGTAGTGTCTGACTTTTTTGGGCAAATCGGTCTCAAGATAGCGATGTGGCGGCCATTAGTCGGTGTTTCGCTTTGTGTAGCAGTATATCTGGGGTTCCTCGACGGTTCTTTACGGAATTTGACATTCAGATAGATCTTGTCATGAGCTATCTGCGTGACTCATCACTTTCTCGCTCCAACTTGCCGCTCTCGAGATATCCGAGATTAACTGGTTAAATGGCAGTTCTTTTATAAACTACTTCCTCACGGAATTGGGTTACAGGTCGCATTTTCGTCTAATTCATGTGAAATCTTTATTTTTGTCGAAATTGGACGAAAGATGGCACTGAGACGGTCATTTTTAATATGCGGAGCTGTCTCATTGATCTTTGACGAATTTTTTGAGATTTTGAATATGGAAAGATCTCATCAAAATTGTCGGCATTGAGCCATATGTTTCTCGTTCCAGCTTGCCGTTCTCGACATTTTGGAGATTTGCTGGTCAGATGACTCGTCTTCTGTTTACTAAGCCATTGCTGCACTTTTGCGGCGAATTTCGTATCTGTTTACCTTGTGAAAATCTTGTGATGTTCTGATGTTACTGCTTTTGTAGTCGACATCACTTCGTAATTTTGATTCGGTTTATCTAAGTGTTGCTCCATACATGTACAAAAAGTATTCTGACTCAATGAAACAATTATAGGGCGTTCATCACACTTAAAGATACTCTACCCTCTTCAAAACGCAAATAAGTTCATTCGAAACCTAAGCCCAAATAATGCTCTTTCAACGCAATTTGCAAAAAAATTGAATTTAGTTTGATTTTAGTTATTTGTTTTTATTTTGATGGTGCAGCTAAATCTTGTTTTACGGGTACTCACATAACCGCCGCCATAAGTAATGAGCTTTCTGCGGAAAACCTGCCTATTTTATAAACAAATGAAATCTAATTCAATAGTCTAATAAGGCAAACACAAACAGGGCTAAACGTTACGAAATGTTTGTAGTTTAATAATTTCTTTCGACTGACTAAAGTCATCATGCATTCCAAATTGGTTAATGCAAAGGAAAGACTATCTTGAAGTCTCGCATTTTAGAACCGTGTACTCCTTAATTCTCACTTAGCACAGTTCGGTATCAGCCCTTCGTAGACAGTTGAGTCGTGTTTTTAACGGCGTCCTTCTCACTTATTCAACAAATCGCCGCTAATTGGCTGTAGTAGTGTAGAAATGAGGAATGCACGTGAAGGCACTCATTCCCTTGAGTGCAGTCACAACATCTCTCTGGTGTACGTCACTGCCTTGTGGTACATTTTATTGTAGCTATAGTTTTCTACGTTCCTGGAGACGTGCGATTTCTTGTGTAAGCATTCACCACATCAACGGTCACTGCCTTGTCACCATTAGCTGCATTGTCATCTACAATGAGGATTATTTTTCTGTCGTAAGATCCTTATCTCAAACACACAATCTGCTTTTGAGATTATGAAGAGGGATGATGAGAATTTTCTATTAGTTGATCAAACTGCGGAACAGCCTAATCATCTCCACCTATATGCAGGCTTAGTTGTTTAAGAGCTTTCTCCTTGAACGAATTAGCAGGGGCAAAAAACAATGGAACCAACCGTAAACGTAGGCGGTGAGAAATGAGAAAGTACGAGATGTCATCATTTGCTCGTAAAATGTGAAGTACTCATCAAACGCACTGAGTTCATAAAGTTCAAATAATTTTGTTCAAATGATGTTTTAAAGTTTTTCTCAATGAATGATACAAAAGGCTTTTCATGTTTCTACGCAACTTTGCTCACAAGTTCAGATGACCGCTTGGTCGACTTGGTATTTTGTTGCTGTGATACATGTTTATTCCCCATACCATGGAAAAAACTAAAAAAATCTATTGGTCAATCCATGGAACCACACAAGTTCACAGTCCTTGGTTTTAGAAACGCTATATGAGAACGGAACTAATTCACGAATGTTTGTAGTCGTGACCGGGTCTTATTTTGAAACCAACACTTTTAAGGTCGAGAGTTTCCGCAAACGCAGTTAAGTTCCTGTTAAAAGTGAGGGCATATCCGATAATACAAGAATTTGTGTTATTCTTTGAGTACAAGAAAGGCTACGCGACCAAGTGTGCCCAACCCATTTGTTTCTAAAGAGACGAGGGTGCCACTCGGGTTCGCGATTCGCAAGAAAATAATAAGACCAGTGACTGCAGTTTATTCATGGCTTGTAAGTACAGTATATCAACGATACAAACACATTTCACGAACTCCGATAAAAGACTGACTCAAATCACGCGGTCTCCTCAGAACCCACATGGTCATTTGCCTATCAATGAGTAGCCAACAAATACCTAAAGTAGATGTCACAATGGACATCAGAATACGAATAATGACCCTCACTAAGGGGCGACACCCGGCTCTCCAGCTACAAAGGCATTAATTACAAGACAATTATTGTGTTACCCAGCCACATGAATTTTCGGAATACAAATTACTTGGAATGTTTTGTTACAGTTAATTGAAGTCATAAAATGAAATTTGTTTCACGTCAGAATAAACAACATTTTAAAGAATAAGTTGGTTCAGCTAAAGGCATTCTTTAATCGAAACTAAATGTACTTCTATATTCAATCAAATGGCTTTTGATGATGCAGTGAACCCTGGTGGATTCTGACAATAAGTTACGTGTATATTATAGAGTATCATTCATCGTATTATAGAGTACTTTTGCAGTGACATAATCGAACAGAATTTGATTTTCTGCGATAAGCCTCGAACGTGAAAGTGTCGTGTCTTAGCCGAAACGCTCTACTAACTGAACTCAGGGGCGCATCCAGGATTTTGAGTTGGGGGGCAGGACACAGGAATAACCAGAATTTCACCATTTGCGCGCACCCAGCCTAAGTTGTAGGGATGCGGGGATCTGGAATTTTTGGTTCGTGGACCTTATTACTAAAAAAACGGTAAACGGGGTTTGTTCAAGACCTATATATTGTGCATTCGCCCCCCGAGGCCCTTGGGTGCGCGCATAAGTCAGACATTCGCACCCCAAACTGCCAAATGCTATTTGGGAGAATTTTAGGAGGGGGCCATGGGCCCTTGGCCCCCCTAAATCCGCCACTGGAACTATAGCTCAGTGTTATAAAGATACTGTTTTGCTTCATTTTAGTAAAAAAATTCATAGAACGGATGTTAGCCCAAGTAACTCATTCAACACAACTCCAAATTTTTTTAAACTTAACTGAATTTAATATTTTTTAGTTTATAATTGTTATTTTTGCTGGTGCGCCACCAGTTAAAATGGCCACCGTAGTGACTGTCAGATGATTGATGCATTATGGGTACTCACTGTTGATATATTGAGCTTTTCTCTGAAGCCCCGCCCACGTTAAAAAATAAATAATAGTAAAATAAGGCAAACTTGGCATTAAATTGTAGTATCGGGCATCAAAAGCAATGCTGTGCGACTATTTCTACTTTTGATAACTTCTGCTCAAATGTTCCCTTTGTCAAACTATTTTGAGCGGATTCGCGAAATGTCGTCGATTTCCGCAACATGTTGTTTAGCAGTTTTTTCTCTCTTGAAACCAGGCACGTTAACAAATGTCCCTTACAGTGTACATCAAATTGTGTCACACTACAGAACTGGTCAACGGACCAAGTCAGGAGAGTACTGTTCCGTGTAACAACAAAATGTTCAACAAATCTAAAATGTTATTAAAAGTTTCCCTCGTTGTATGGAATTGATCTTCGCGGGTCACACGATTACGACAAACTCGCCTCCCTGCGAAGTCGATTGTTTCCATTGTCCAAAAGTTATGTCATTTAAGATTTCTCGTTTGAATTTCACACTTTCATAAGTAGGGATCGTTGCTCAGTGGACTTGGCGCATGACTACAGATCAGCAGATTCAAGATTCCAGGTTCGAGTTCTGGTGAGCTCGAGATTTTTCTAAGTCGAAACGTTTCATTGCAATGAGTTTCGGCGACACGTTGGTACTCGCCATAGGTCAGGGGTTAGGCTTCCGTATAAGTTCTCTTGTTAAAAACTAGCGCTGCAGGAACAGATAGTTCATCAAGCTTTGTGAGACTTGCAAGAGACTGTTCAGGAACAGATGCTTAATCAAGCGAAACTTGCAAAGGACTGCCTAGGTAATCAATTTATACTCTAAAATAAGTGGAACATGGTGCAATTCTTTAGGTGAGGCATCTGGAACATTGCGTAAGGGACTGTTAAGGTAATTACTTTATACTCTAGAATAAGTGGAACAAGCAGCAATTCTTTACGTGAGCTGTCTGGAAGACTCCATCCAGTCAGTTCTAAATTTACGAGGAATAAACCTCCAGCCCTGCCTTCACCCCCTAAAAGGCACAGAACCAGGACAGTGGTCAGGCAGTATGAGCATTGAATGAATTCTCAAAAAACCCTACTTATACGTCTGTCTATTGTATTGGCAGTTCACTGTCTAGACAAAATCTTATGTTCGATTGACTTGTGTTTCTTATTGCGTCATTAACAAAGATCGAAAACGTTTTCTAGTAACGGTCACAACAGTGACATGCGTTGAGGCGACGTGCCCCAGTTAAGGGCGGCTGGGGATGGACCGCTCCAGGTGTCGCTTTGGACCGTCTGGCGAGTTTAATAGACCTAATATCCGCAGATGAAAACAGCAATGACAAGTTTTCAATTTTTACGCATGTTTTGGACGTAAACAACTGTTCAGAAACATCCTTAAGTCTGGTCTGCATGTCACTTGGCAAAATCACATAACCTAATGAACATAAGTCTGAAAGGATTTCTGGAAGACGGTGACTCTAGTCCACTGAGCCACCGGGACCAGTGGTCGAACACAGACACCCAATCAGACTTTACAGTGGGCACAGTTAGCAGAATGTCCAGGGTTCGAGACCCGGTAGGGCCAGTTCTTACCAGATTTATGTTCATTAGGCCTGTCCACGTGATGTGGCCAACATGTGGCGTGCAGACCAAACTTGAAAATGTTTGTGATCCATGTTTCCGGGCCATTTCAAGATTTACATATGTTTACAAATTGCTGGTAGTAGTGTCAGTGTCTCCGTGGTGGTTCTGTGGTGACAACGACGCACCAGAGTAGAAGTACAGCTGTAGAGGACCGGGATCATGATATCGTTTTCTTGGTAACTCCTAAGCATCGATTCCCAAATTGTCACTTTTTATACGAAAAGTGAACTTTTTCAGGAATGTAAAAAAAAGATCTTTACTTGTTTGGGAATTATTCTTCTTGTCCTTCTTTGTTCACAAAGCATTCCTCTGAACTGCTTTAATTTTTAAGCTCAACCAACAGTATTGTCTGCTTCGGCAAAATCAGCAGCATGGAAAGGCCCTCGGAATAAAAGCCACATTTCACTTATTTAAATCTGCATTTCGCTCCTCGCAGCTGGCTTATAAATGAAAATCGAAGTATGCCTTTTATTTTCATAACTGAGTCTCGTTGTCAAAGCTGGGGTCTGATTATTTGCCTTCACACTCGTTGTTGGAATTTTCCAATGACGTAGTTGTTTCATCCACACTTCGCACATAACCACCCAAAAGATTCTCACATAAAATCCCATATGTGCCAGTATATGCCGAAATTCAATTTTGTTTCATTTTTAGCGCCTCGGCATGGTAACAACACCGCGTAAATAAATCAGTTTAAAAGGCTGATCGATTAATCTATGAGTTTTTTTATTCTATAGTGTCACTTGCTAGTATCATTTGAATAAATACCAGGCACCAGACTTAAAACGGTAACAGTTTTCAAGCAGCGCTTTAAAGTCCCTTTCCTCCATTGCGTAATGCTCCACGCAATCTATTGTAGAAGTCCGTTGAAGCTCACGAAATGATATTTCAGAAACTTGTAATTCAGACCGTTTTGTACGAGATCACGATTAAAATATCGAATGAAATTTAGTCATGAGAATGATACCGTTGTCTTGCTATGAATGAAGGTTATTGCCTAATTTTACGAAAAAGATATGGTCACGTGATCCATTTCACGAGTTTAAAGAGTTAATATTTGGAGTTACTTTTGTCGAAATCCACAGATTTGTTGATAAAGCCCTACATGTCGCCTGACAATGGGTCGGGACTACACACGTTGTGCTACATGTAGCATACCTTTTTATAATTTGACACAAACCCTTTTTCACGACACTGAGTGAAACTTGCGTGATCCCGTAACTTACTGATGTGACCTCTATCTTTACCGACCGTGGGAACTATCTCTGGAGCGCTCTTTTAACAGAACTAAACGCCGCGTTCCCAATAACGTGCCCACGGCCGCCTGTGCTGCGAGCGGGCTTACGACCTCTGGTAAAACAGGTCTTTGGCCATCTTGATGGATATTTGCACGCCACTTGAATAAATCATCACGACTCCGGGGCTGCAACACTTTGGCATCTTCGCTCTGCAGGCAGTGTGCATTATAAAACTTCATCCTGGCACTTGCCTGTTAGGCAAACGTTTTCTGTGGAAAGTTCAACCAGAAAAATCCACATTATTTTTTCACTTCAAATGTTAAAACAATAATTTTCAATTCCAGTCCAGTCCACAAAATGATTTTCCTTTTTCAATCCAGAAATTACTTTGTATATAAAAATAAAAAATAATACCACTTACATCAAAAGTGTTCGAAGTGGCGCAGAAGAAAACGTAGCATACCTAAAACAATAACACGTAAGCGAAAATGTGACCACCGCAGAACAAAAGACTACATTGAAAAAACAAAACTTGAAAAAAAAGAAAACTTGACCACTCAGGAGCACGAGCACCTAACACCATTGAACTTTGGCTGGCACATGATTCGGTCCTGTCGCAGTTATTTATGTATGTATGAGTATAAAAAGTCCTGATGAACTTTTCAGTCTGACACAAAGTTTTACGTTATGGTATGTTTATTATATGTTTTGGTCCTGCACACTCGAAATAAAGTATTGGATTTTATTCCAACTCTAGCTTGGAAGTAAAGTGGTTTGGATTTTGTATCCATTTTGGCTATCCATAGCTTTCAAACTTGATCAATCCGTCAACATACTTGCTTGAAGATACAGTATTGATTGAGTTAACCTTCGGCGTGTAAAGACGTCGCTTGACAAGTAGGCAAGTCGGCCACAGTTACTTGATGCGCGAATTAGAATGCAAAGCTGGCACAAGTCAACGCCGGATTGAAGAGTTAACACTGCTACTCTCAATTAATTAGTGGCTGCGTTGGACAAAAATGTAATTAGAGTTTTTGTTTGAAATAAAACACGCGCGAGTTTATTCCAATGCACGTTCATTCGATTGTGAAAATCATCGATATTTGAAGAAGAATATTAAGGGAAAATGTGCACTCTCTGGTTTTGAAATTGATCTTCAAGTACAAGCAGTACCGGTTATTTTGGCATATGTCAATGGACGCTTCTTTATAATTAAGCAATCCACGGTTGGTCATTACTTTCCGTTAACTTGACAAAAAATCATACAGTCAAATCTATGGCCAATCTGTTTATCTCCAGACAACGAGAGTGACCAGGCAACCAAAGCGGCGCTTTCACTACTGCATTCAGGTATTTCTTCAAGCTTTGGTATCAAAACGTCACGGCCAAGATATAAAACCGTAAATGAGGATTTCTGAAAGTTTTGACGGGAGCCAAAAAAGACTTGTCTCAACAATTGTATGCGTGTTGGTGTTTTTTGTCTCGTCGCAGTATCGAAACGAGTTCAACATCCGAGGTATCATAAAAACATAACACTTGAGCTGTGTTTTTAACTGTAGTGCGAGTTTTTTCCGTCTTCGACGATATCAACCAATATCACGAAAAGTAACGAGAGTGTTAGATAAGTGTATCGCGAGTAAGGTCGAAACGTTACTTGCGTATAACGGCAAAATGGCCACCACGTGGTTGGAATGTTGAAGTTTATCCGAAGGTAAACTCACTATTTCCATCAACGACCGACACAACCTGCTTTCATCAGGAAGATAATCGTATACACGTGTCCGGATGACAAAATCTGTGACGTGAACTTGGAGAAAATAAAGTCTAATAAAATTCCATGTTTTGTACCAATGTTTCAAAACCTGTAACCGACCCAAACTGTAATGAAAGTATGGAAATTAAATACATTGCGATAGCAAATGGTACGCCGATCAAAAATCCTGGACTACTTTGTTGAACAACAGGAGTCGTTTAGGAGAAATTTTGCTACACGAAGGTCCATGGGATCTGGAACCCTGATGGGCCTCTTCTTTATTGCTGTAATACAAAACATTATGAAGTGCAACCCACGTCTGTTCATTGTCACACCCACCCACCCCTCTGGTCTTGATTTTGCATCCGGGTCTGTTCAGGCGAGTTTACACACGTCACGTGGCAGAAGTTTCAAGCCAATCCACCTACTTCGCAATTACTCCGACGCGCCTCTTGAGGCTCGTTTGAAGTATAAAGACTTAGTTCTGAAATTAAATTAGCCTGCACTAAAACGGCTCATTTTCAGGCGCTCCCTGTAAACGAGTTTTCGCAAAACCAGCCCATTTTCAGAGAAGAGCGCTATGAAATTCAATCCAAAAACACAATCAATGTATATAAAGTGACTGAATAGTTTTAAGGAAATTGCAATACAATTAATACATCAAACTACTTCGAGGCTAAAATATGTGTCGATGTTTAAAGTTTCGTTATTCATTCAATCAAAACAACGTTGTAATGTAAAGATAATGTCTTTTAGAAAACAATTGTCCCCTTTGTTATTCCTAGCTGTTTAATCAGGAAATTGACTGATTCACCTGTATTCTGCAATCACGAAATAAAGACAATGAAATATTTTGGGAAACTCTATCGCTAATATCCTGTGATTGCTTTACGAAATTAAAACAATGATTGTTATAAATGACTTCAATAGCCTTGAATTAAGTATAGTTTAAATTGTATAGCAAACTAGCAAACTGTACGCACGGATGTTCAATTGTAGTATTTACCTTTCATTGCATATTACGTGACAACCAGGTGAAGTATTAGCAAATACAGTGTATTGTGCAATCTGAAATATTGTAAATCCAGTTATTTATATAGTTCTGTTAAGTTGTCCAGTTGCTCACTTTACAGGTGTCGGAAACCAGCAGGTAAGCCACAAATTGTTTTTTATTTCATTTACGATTGCTTGAAAGATAAACAAAAGAGAACACTGTTTTCTAAAATCCCAATTGCTCGGAGAGCTCTGACACGGCAAGTTATATCTCAGAACATCTGAGCTTGGAACTGTGGAAGGCTGAAACAGGAGCGTTTTGGCCAAAAACGTGATTCGAATGATATTTTGTTCCGTTTTCCAAACGTCACCTTTACTGGCAGCTACTGTTGTGTCAGAACTTTGAAATGTAAACCTGTCTCCGATGTTAAATCCGGGCTGCTTGTTGCTGTCGTCAGAAAATTAACATACATGTGCAATTAACACATGAAAATAAAAACAATTTCTAAACAACCCTACTATGATGACGTCATACAGTGAAAAAACGTGCAGCGTGACCATGGCCAAAGGCGATCATTGAGAATTTATTTAAGGACATGGCCCCCTTTAATTTATTTCCATTGTCAGTTTTTGGCCAGATGGTCAGTAAACAGTTAGTAAAAACGAGACGCTGTGCTTCATATCAACATTACAATATTACTCAATGTCATCAGCGGGATTATAGTCAGTACACAGATGCGATAAATATGTAAAAAGACAAGAAAGTCATTTATTTAACATCACGTTGTATACTACACTACGGAAAGTCCAACCTGTATCAAAGCTCTAGTTGGTATCCCCCAATGCTCCTGTTTACAGACCTCATTATCCTGGTCAAGGATTTTAATTCACACCTGTATTTCATGACCAGTCAGTCAGCAGAGCGATATTGCGTAATACACAGCGTCTCATTTTTGCTGTTTAATATACTGTATTTCCACAATGAGAAAGTCTCAGTCATTTGACTAAAACTAAAACCCTTGTCGTGGGCTGTTAAAAATAAACAGACGAGCAAATACCAAACCGTTTGTCATAATGACTTTCTCTTTGATATGTACACGATCAAAACAGTAATAGTGGAATCTTTTCACATTACGCGAGTACAGTTACACAAGAGTGTCATGATATCTAGTGGCGACCTGCAGGCTCTGGGTTCCGGCCCGATGGCTGTGTACTGAGCTCACTGTCTGCCTCAAGTGTAAACATACGACAAAATTAACCTACCTCTAGCTCCGCCCCTTTGCAAATAGTCGTGTGACACCCGACAAAAGCAATAAGCTTTACCCGACAACGTGTTGTTTGACGGGTAAAATGGCGGCTTGCAAACGAAAGTGTATCAAGAATGCTGCGTTGTGATTGGTCACTTAAGCTGGAGCTCAAAATTTGTCGATAGGTCATAATCTACGCTATAGGAAACAGGACGTCAATCTATATTTTGACTCCATGGTAATGAAATTGTTGCTTCTCAATACCGATTTACTCTTTGGGGTTTAACACTTTAATAAATCCCATGTTCCCGTTTTCAGCAAGAGGTTGAGACATTTCTAATAACTATTGGTCTCTTTACAACCAGCTCTATCCCATTAGAATTGGCACAACATTTCAATCGAGCTTTTCTCCGGTCATCTTCAGGTATCATAGCGTCCTCAGAAGAACGAGCACTCATATGTGATACACTCACAGTGTATCATCAGATGAACCCATAAACAATGAGTGACTCGGTGATTTAATGTAAAAGTGCTGGCAACCGGAAGGTCTACGGTTCAAACCCCATGTGCGTCAACAGTTTCAAAAACGTGTTCTTAAAATATCAGCATGATTGTGTTACTTCATAGTGCGCGTTGCTCAAGGTAAAACCACGTTTTGAACATTTCAGGCAGGCCCTCTAGAAAGAAAAAGTGGTTTGGTTAAGTTTGACAGAAATTATGTGGGATCAATTGGGATTCATTGGCACGAGTGGTATTCTGTAGTTGTTTGAAGATGTTGTAAGTAAAAAATGTTCACCCATTATGGCTTCTGTTCTGTTCTACCCGGATCTGACAGTTTCGTCATTTTGAAAATACGTCCTTGATCAGGCCGAAATTTTGTTGCAAATACAATTAAAAACAAATTTAAATTGGAAGAATGTCTGGTTGGTAATGACATATGTTAGCATAAAGTTTTGGAATCTAGAGGTCAAGACCGCCTGTAATATTGTCTCCGCTCTGGCCAGACCGTGATTTGGGGAAGAAAATGCCAGATTCGCATTGTTTGTACAATTTTAGGCATGCCAAGGCAAAACTTCTTGGCGTTCTTGAGAAATTCATGTGCTGCCGGGTGTCCTGAGACAAAGTAGAAGCCAGGGCTTTTCTCGAACCAGTTGGTTCAGATTTCGATGGGTTCAGCTTCGCAGCTGTGATGGAAGCCCTCTTAGAACGCTGTAACACCTGAAGATAGCCGGAAAAATGACCGACCGAAAAGTGGTGTCAATGTAAATAGGCCAGACAGGGTTGTTGTAACCATAGACTATATAATCTATGTTGTAACCATAGACTATATAATGTATGTTGTAACCATAGACTATATAATCTATGTTGTAACCATAGACTATATAATCTATGTTGTAACCATAGACTATACAATCTATGTTGTAACCATAGACTATATAATCTATGTTGTAACCATAGACTATATAATCTATGTTGTAACCATAGACTATATAATCTATGCTGTAACCATAGACTATATAATCTATGCTGTAACCATAGACTATGTAATCTATGTTGTAACCATAGACTATGTAATCTATGTTGTAACCATAGACTATGTAATCTATGTTGTAACCATAGACTATGTAATCTATGTTGTAACCATAGACTCTATAATCTATGTTGTAACTAGACCAACTAATTTTTGAATTGATGTTACTACAGAACCACCTTCAAACGGTTTAAAGTTAAGTAAGACCTAAATCCTTAGAGAACTTTGGTTAACTTCGGAATATGTTATCTCAGGTATGGCTGATAATATTTATATGAAGCTTTCACATGCTGTGCTTTGTGTAGCGTTCTCCAAAACACTTTTAGCAATTGTTTCTAGAATATTCCATCGTGCTCAGGGGGTTTCAAAAAACCTGCAACAGCGGTTTTGAGATATGACGTATTAAACATGTATGTCAACTAGAATTTGATCATTTCATTGATGCTATTGTTTCACTATCACTGTAGCTTTCTCTTTGTTAAGTTTGACGGATTAGTAAAACATTAAAAATCAAATTTTATACACTTTCTACGTTGAGAAATGAATACTTTTACTGAGTTAAAATTAATATTTTTATGTATTAGCTTAAATATCAATATAGTTCCACATAACTTTAAAAAACAAAAACTAATTATAAAATATTTTGTAAAGAGAAACTCTGCCACAACACTCAGGAGGATCGACCAGTTTACGATCAGTTTACGACCAGTTTACGATCAGTTTACGACCAGTTTACGATCAGTTTTAGTTACTGGCTCAGATATCCGTTATATAATTGATACAACTCGGGTCTCATTTAAGTGTCACTTGATTTGAAACGTGTGAGGCATGGGTGAGGAGTTTTGTGCGTGGAATGTCCATGGTTGGGAGCTTTCACTTATTTTGACGGGTATGCAGCTGGAAAATTAAGACACACACCCATTTTGAGAGTGATCTTTAGAAAAAGGGATCCGTTTGAAAGGCGCTTACACGAGGTCATCATTTCGTAAGGTTGAGCTCCAAAATATTCACCTTCTGGTAAAAGTTAATTCCCTAAAGCTGGGGTTCTTGGAGAGCTGAATTTTTAAATCATTAGACATGAAACAATATAAGAAGATATGCCATGTTATCAAAAATAAATAGAATTTTTTCATCCAAAACTTAATAGAGATGATTGGAAGTCCGTCTGTAGACCTGTGTGGTTGGAAAAGGTACCTTTGTGGTTTCAAACTTCCCAAAGTAATCCTTTTGAAAAATCAGCCGTTCGTATGGAAAATGGTCTTGAAAAAGTCACCCTTCGAACGGCACGCAATATATGCCTCTTTCGTGGGATTAACCCGCCGTGGGATGTTGCCACCAGAAAGCATGTAAGCGTGCACATCACAATTGTAATCCCTGCCGTTTCCTGTGAAGTCTAGCAAAGAAATTAATGATGTAGAGTAGGTCTTATACAATGCATCATGAACCTATATGGTTTGACGTCAGAAGAACTCGACGTCTCGACTACGTAGTGAACATGCCCAAGCTGCCAACCAATCAAGCTACTATAAAGATCATAATTTCTTCAAAGTGAATCAGATACATAATTATCAGCATTCTGCGTCAACGTTGACAGAAGACAGGTCGGTATCCAATGTATTTTTATTCTTTAACTTTTCAACAGTGATATTTTCAGCTAATATAAACACTGGGGAACTATCTATATTCCGGAAGATGCCCAAGGCTTAGTTAAGCACTGACAAAAGTATCGATAATTCTAACCCATTACTTAGTATAGGCCTCTGGAGAGAGGAATGCGTACCTTTATATAAACAATTTGTTTAGTCATTGCTAGCTGATTATTTTTGTTTCATTTGCCCTATATTATTTTAAAGCCATCAAAAGAAATCTGCCTCTATGGAGTTCTGTTTATGATCTCTGATTAAGGCTTTATCATAACTTAACTAATCAAACGAATTAATTTGATTGCATTTTTGAATCATGAGCACTGAACATCGAATTAGAGCTATTTCTTTTAGACACGAAACCACTGGGATATGGAATCATTCACAAGGATCGTTTTAGAAAACGTGGGCATTGGTGAAATGACCCATACGACCTCAGATCTTTGAGACAACTTGGAAGATCTATGGTCCATGATAGTTTTTGTCCGTCTCCTCTTCCAGTTTTAGTGAGTCCGTTGGCCTGGCGTAAGCAATGACAGTGCGTCAACGAAATTACTTTTGCATCAGTGTAGCCGTAGAATATAACAATTTCGTTACATTTTACGTTGCTAAGCCTCTCCTAAATTGTAACAAGTTGTTACATTTAAAGTCTAATGTACATGCGAGACATGTACCATTGTTACATTTTACGAAACCACTGTCATGTTACGAAGAAAATGACCAAAACCATGATCAAGTGGTATCTGACACGGCCGGTGGTACTGGAGCATTTTTGGACAAGGGGTGCCGCCCGAAAAATTTGGATATCTACCCATTTAGAGAGTGGGATCGGACAAAAAAGTGACCCATTTAAATACTAGTTTTGCATGCGCGCACCAGAGGGGGCTCAAACGAGCCCTCCCATTTGGCGAAGTGGGCAAAGGGGTCCTCCTCAGAGACACAAACAGTCCGAGAAAACGCGACAAAAGTCCACTAAAAGGGCACGTATGCACAATTCACAGCTCTGAACGTGGTACTTCGTTCTTTTAATCCCCCGTTTTTTGTTAGTAAAAGGTCCACATTGTCAGAAATTTGAGCCCCCCCCCCTATATTTTAGGCTTGGTGCGCGCATGTTTTGTGTAAAAATTCACATTTTTGCACAGTTCTATTCCAGAAATTTAGATAAGGCACCTTCTTAGATAATATTTTGTCGAAAATTTCACAATTTTGCAGAGTATTTTTTTTGTGTGAAAAAGCACCCTTTTGGATGAAACTTTTCGTATACCTCTTCTATAGGAATGCCTTCCGGGCTGACACGGCATGAATTTGCCTAACCATTACCATTTTTTAAGTATTACATTACTATTACTACTATTACTGCTACCACTACTATTACTCATTACCGTTATCATTATTGTCAACATTATTATTATCATCATCATCATCATCATCATCATCATCATCATCATCATCATCATCATCATTATTATTGTTATTGTCATTGTTATTGTTACTAATATTTTTGAATTCATTTAACGAGGACACAGTGCATTGTACACACTACAATTTAACATATAGTAGTGCTAGTACATCATGGTCATGAAAGATTTTTAAAATCATCTCATTTATTAGGGTTGAGATTTGAAATCTTGTTTAGGCGTGCATCAACTTCAAAAATTGATTATTTCTGAACTGTTGGCCAGCACGGTATTGTTTGAAAATGTAACTATAGCCTTCTGTAGTCTGCCACGAAGACCTGAATTCAGACTGCAATCCTTTTCTTGCGACTTACTTCTAAACGTGAGGATATCCACCGTGTAAACATTTTTGTATCTTGTTGAAAACATTCCTTTTAAAAAACTGGGGCTCGCTTGTGCAAGTTCGGAAATTGCGTTAAGTTAAACTCTAGAGGCTATAACTGCGGCCACCGGGTTATTAGAATAGATGGCAACGGACAAACAAAACACTCAACAATTTTATGTCGAACGGGCCCCAATGTGTGATTTGAACTAGATTTCATTGAAAGTGGATTGTATGGAACAAAAACGATCAACGCAGAAGTCAGCGATGGTTATCATGTACTTTTTATGCGATGTAGCAAAAGGGTTGGTATACCAAGTTCCCTTATCTGCCTACATCTGTGCGTGTTATTTACAGCGCCCTGCAACACAAAAATGGCGCCTCACGTCCATTAATAATAGAATGTCCAATCTCTGTGTTTGTCTATATGTGCTTCGACCTAACAAACACTGACCAAATGGCAATTTTAATTCATATTTTACCTTAAAAGATAATAGAAAGAGAACGTGCATGTTTTTAGAGTCCGAAAAGCCGTCAGTCAGCTTTTTTCGGACTATTGCCCATTTAAACTATCGACCTAGACCAGGTTTGAGCAAAATGATCATGTCCTTTCAGAGTGCCAAAATATTTTCTATTTCCCCTGCTAGGCCTCCCATTTTTACGTATACACGTCACGGTTTGATCCGTTGTTTCCACCACTATTTCAGACAGGTTTGACGTCATAGGATCAATGGTAATTCTTTCGGCTTTTAAGCTGTTTAGAACAAGTCATGTTACTATGCAGCCACTTTTTTGAAATATTGGCCCTTTTTAAAGTCGATAATTTGCTAGTTGTACTGGCAAAATCTGTCAACCTGCCTGAAATTAAATGCGTGATTTTATTTCCTTCCACCACAATGTCTTCAAAAACATGTCATTCGTAACTAAGGTGGTAGACAGAACCACTCGCCATCAAAAACTTTGGTTTTGCTCCTTTTGTGTGGAGCAAGGCACTTACTGCAATAACAATGACTCCAAGGCAATAAAACACTGACCGAAATATGCCAAACCATCATGGACTTAAACGGGTGCTTTTTTCTATCAAAATGGCTTCCGAAATTGAATTCTCCTTTGCAAAATTTTGTTATTGTCGTTTGTTCCCAAAGAATTGCGATAAATATTAGCCAAACTCGATGTCACTAAGAGAAATGTGTTTACTATATTGCCGGATACACAATCGGTGTATGACCTGTGAGCGCCAACAAAAGACTGTAAGAACGCTTTAACAATTAAAAAACTCATTACTGTGGACAAATAAAACAACAAGAAAAGTATATATTTCAAGTTGTATTGGGAATTTCAGGGTCACAGCTCTACAAATAAATATTTTACAGAAGGAACTAGATGGGTTCCTTAATTACAGATAACACACACATTTACATGTACGATACCCAATGTGTAATTGAGTATCGAATACTAAGTGGCACAGGTGAGCATGGTTCCAAATGGGTATATAATACTAAATGGGTATTGGCCGATTGCCTACCAAGAGGGTCGAGCAAAACGGCAAATTCAATAAGAAGTACCAAATATGAACAAACTGCCAAATGGTCAAATATCATATAAAGTACCAAGTGGGTACATCAAACAGCCAACTGGGCTATAACAACCTGCAAAGCAGGTTCCGGACAAGCTGAGTGAGCAGACCAGCCGTAGTGATAAAAAGAGATATTGTAAGGAACGTGGTGTTGTGGCTCAGTATGTGCCACATGGGCAGGGTTGTTCATGGATGAACAATCCTGTCCACCGCCACAACCCGCGATTACATGATCCAGGAATCTCATTTTCTATGGAGTTGAAACTGTACTGGTACAGTTTTGGCTACACCAAGAAACTACTCATGTTTAAAACAATGGAATGCACATTAGGACACATCTACAAATTCGAGCTGGCACTTTTGATAGAATTTCATCTAAAAAAATCCGAGAAAGAAGGCGTTAGGTGTGTGAACCGTTTACCTCCGTGTGACAAATACCATACAAACTCATGAAATGTGACGTCGCTTTCGTAAAATGTAACAATGGTACCATTTCTCGCATGTCTATTCGACGTAAATTGTAACAATTACATTAATTGTAACAACTTGTTACATTTTAGAAGAGGCCTAGCGACGTAAAATGTAAAAATGACCTTAAATGTAATAGTTGTTGTATTTTACGAAATTGGTTCATTTTACGACGTGTCAAGGCCGCGAGCTTTTAAAGTTACCCCCGATTCATGATGGCAAGGCACATATTTTGTGTGGACGAGTAATTTGGTATGTGGCTTTACATTGAGAATACTTCTCAAATTCACCGCGATAGGAAACCTATAGGTCTCTTGTAAATCACTATCGTCGAGTTTTATATGAAAATGAGAAATATTACATCCATTCGGTGGATCGACTACATGCACAGGCTGCAGCAGCAGTAGCTCGAAATTCCTGTTTTTCGCCTTACGATATCGATGATTGATAGTTCAATGAACTCAACAAATGAGGACCTGGATACTATACAATTGAGCTTTAGCATTATCAAAGAGGCTTTGACATGTCAAACAAATAAACCATCACCTACGTGGATTATTTAATTTCGACCAGTGTAACGTTAATGCCAAGTGTCTTCAACATTCCCTACACGATGTACGTTATGTTGCGTTCTAAGAAAGACTCGCCGAGTCTGCAAGCGTTATTCCATCAACTGAATTTGTCAAACCGCACCTTCTTGAGGAAATTCCCATTCAGCTGTGTGTTATTTTTACGTGACACATTTCACGAACTTTCAGTTACAGCTTTCAAAGTTTTTTTTACATAGTTAACTTTTAATATCGCTGAAACAACAGCTTTTCGGTCTTTTTCATTGAGGCGTGGAAAGATTTCTGCCCCGACCGGTCGGATTTATATTCATTAGGTCACGTGATGTGACCAAAAAGATGGCGGATTGAACGGGATAAACTGCTTGCAACAACTTTTCTGACTCGCTTAAATAATTTACCCTTCTTGATATAGTAGATAACAAAACGATTGAGATGAAGTCAAAATTGACACAGTAGATTGAATAAACCACTGATTAAAAGATGCTCATGGTGGTAAAAACATTAAGAAAGTCTACATCTCCCAAGAGCAAGGTCGGGGAAAAAGAAGCACGTTTATCTTCCTGGTGTACTTTCCCAGTATTTCGGCGTTCCGCAAACCCCTTTTTACTGGCATTTGCAAACAGAGAGTTTTGAAATAAAAAATAAATGAAACTCGGCGGTGTCGATCAACACATTAATTTTGAACCAGTCTAATCGCTCTTCGTTAGTGTTTCGCTTATAACACTGGCCCGCAGATTGCACGCCCGAGAGCAATGTGAGCGAAGTGAAAGGGAAATATCACTATTTAAAGGAAGTTTAAAATTCTTCCGATCAAGTCGACATTTGTGCACCGAGGTTGGTTCAAGCAAGACGATGTGACGGCACAGAAATGGGAATGTTGCATCTCTCCCGGCCGCCACACTCGTCGCTCACGTTCAGTACAGACATTGCAACAAGCATCATTTCTTCCTAACTGAACGCCAATAACATCGCGTCGCTCGCTCGCGTGCAGTCTGGCCAGGCCTTTATAGAGCGAGTAGTTAGCTAGCGGTTCGATTGGCACGCGAACTTGGATTCTTCCCATCCCTGTAATTTGCCCCACTTGGGTTTCTTGTGTAAACTTTTCCTCTGACAAAGGTAGAACATTTAGAAATTGTATGTCAACAATCAGCAGTTCTCCCAGCACTCTGAGCGGTAGGAACAGAAAGACCATCAACAAATAAGAATTACAATTATCCTGACAGGCTCACCTATCTCCCAAACATGAATTAATGGTTCTTTTTTCTTGACCAATTGGTAAAAATACATGCATTTAATTGTTGGCGTTTTCGCTTGGGGACTTGGTCCTTTGAGCTATAATATTGTCCTTGAGTATGGTTTGCCAGGTTCAACAAACAACTTACAGCAAGTCACTGCGATGTAAAGTTGAGCGCACCTTCTCAAGAGACCTCTTGGAAAAAGCATTCATGTTATTTCAGAACATGACGTGCGTGTCCTTAGGGAGAAATTTGTACAGCGAAATATTTATACACCTGCTCAAAACCAGCAGTAGAATACGTGACTGCCCGCCACTTTTCCTGTGGTTTCACTCTCTAAAGTGAAAAAAGAAAGTAACGCCATTTTGGTGACATTCGAAGAGCTATTACTATGCACCTGAAAGCACCTAAGCCGAAATAATAATTAATCTGTCGCCTCCCCTGGACCTCACTATTGCACATTGCCCTCATCAGGCTCAAGAATAACGTGGATCTCTTATCTTGAGCTGCGTTCCGAAGATCCAAGACATTTGCGCTCTACTTACTACGAGAAAACTTCGATTATATAAAGGAAACAGTGAACTCCATCCCATTATTGAACATCCCAACCTTACCAGCCAATCATTTCAGTGACTGCCATTTTGCTAGAGTACGCGAATAAATTCTCGAGCATACTCGGCCTTTTACTCACGCAATTTTGCGTGGCCTTGCGGGATCAACGTCTAAAATCCGGCACTCGGTATAATGTTCACTCAGACAAAACGTGAATTAGTAAAGTTCTAATTTATTGTTCTCTATTTCAGGTTAACAATGACTCCAACGAATGGGATTTCCACCTGTGTTCCCGTGGTATTACTCTGTTTTGTGATGTGCTGTTCCGCGTGCTTCTGGAGAAACTGCCCATCAGGTGGTAAAAGGGGCTTATACGAAATGCCGCCAACAAATAGTGGACCACCGGTACGGCTTTACGGAAACATCCGAGTATGCACGAACGGATGTTTCATTATGATCATTGTCCTGCGAGGGTAGTGAAATCAAACAAATACCCGCTAGGTATTGCGTGTATTTCAAGCAGAGTACTACACGGTACCGCCGTCTCATCTGCTCCCAGTAGAGACGGTTGGCATCCCATAAGCCCTTCATACGCCGGAAGCTTTTCGGCGAATAATGTCTCACACTGATTAAACTATAAAGTCACGTTGTTGTAAGTGCATTTTGGGCATAGAGGGACACCTCAGGAGCCCTCCGATGTCGTTAGCTCTTCCCAGCTAGAACAAATACTCACGCAATCAAGAGAACATGACGACATACCCGCTGGCTGGAGCTACGGACAGTTGTCGATTTGGGTAACTGAACGATGGACAGTTCGAAAAAAATACGTGACCACACTAGAGCCGGATAGAGTAGACTCAAGGTACCTGGGATGAACTTGTGTCGAGATGTCTTTTCCCGTGCAACACAGAATTTTATCATTAACTTAACATTACAGCCCCGGATAACAATCCCTTCAGTCGTCGCCACTTTGAGAACTGTACTTTAGTAAGATTTCTAGCGTACTTGCAAAACACTCGCTTTTCATTCGAGTGACTTTGTGTGATATTGGTTTTCCTAAGTGCCTTGCGTCTACGAATCGCACCGCGGTGTTTTCACTTGCTAGTGACTATCACTTAAGAAGGCACCGCGGCAGTATTGAAGCAAAGAGATGTGGGTGTTGGGCGAAAATAATGAACTGTCGGCCAGTTTAATTTAAGTTCGAAAACTTCTTGACTAAAATTTGCTAAATCGGCAAGCGTGGCTAACGCTTCGGTCGCGGCCAGAGGGTACGCGTCTCGAACCGTCAAATCCATTTTTTCACGCAGTGGTGACAGCTTTTTAGCTGAGAAATGTTAATTTATCTTCCGAGAAACAAAAATAGCCCAGTATTCTTTAAAGTGACAATCAGTGGACGAGAATTGTCTCAAGGGCAAATTGTTCAAGTATAAAAATTATAAGAGGAAGGGCAATGTTTTATAGCTCTATGTCCGTTCGATCAGGCTGTCAGCTTATTTAAAAGATGTGTTTGACTCTCCTGTTTGTACGATGATATTTCGGAAATTAATCTTTCGACATAGTACTCAGTTTTAATGTTACAGCCCGGTTAATTGGACAAACAGGAAAGACCGGTGTTTGTTATAACCAATCTCGGAGTTTCGCTTTTATTTCCTAAGGACGAGTTTCAAGTCAGTGGGATTTTTTTCTTGTCACGGAGTCTACTACGACTAACAGTAATTCATTTTACATAAGAAATATTTGACCAGAGAGACCTGTTCTCGTAAACATCTGCCAATTTTAAGGTGATGGGTAGCCTTAAAAATTCCAAGTGTTCACCAGAACGTCGGAACGTCAGACTGGCCGGATTCAAACGAAAATCGCAGACGCTGTGCTTTTTTCATTGTTCTTCAAAACGCTGCATTCATGTTTAGGAGTTTCACTTTACTACATGTACACTGTATGAGGGATTATCGACAGTAGACATCTAAGACTCAAAAAGTGCATCAAATGAAAACAAAATGATACTTTAAACAGCTGTCAAAGTTTCTGTATATATTTTGTGTTTGGTAGTCCAGCTTCAGCAATGAAGTTTGGTCTTGCTTTGACACCGTTACGTTGCTGTAAATTTCCTTTTTACCTTAATTTTCACCTGATAAGTGGCAGATTGGTTTTAATTAGAACATCAATTTCCACAGTGTTTCTGCTTTCACAAAACAATATATTTTACTGAGTTATGTGTCCGTCTAAATGCACTGTCTTGACCTTAAGTTTACACTTATCGTTAACGTACATGAAATCGTAATGTTCGTGCACGTGATGTCAAGTTAATAATTAACTGTCCATTTTTAACCTAAATCCTGTCTGGGTGAAGAAAATTTATACCATGCCTTAAGACATACGCGATAGTTTATAATCACGCTATTTCCATTTTCTTTGAAAAGTTTTGTTTTTTCTTTGAACATAAATTGCGATAGACTTCGTGTCTGAAGTACATGTACACATTGTAACTCTAAAACAGTAGATACCAACAATCCAACTCCCTTTTTAAAAGACCGTTCCAATCCTTCAGTTTTTATTACCTATGTCTCCGCAGTGCGCACGAAGACTGCGACTCGATTTCTTTAACCATAGACCAAAAATGATTGTGCAATATTCGTGTAAATTGATTC
Source organism: Phoronis australis (assembly GCA_002633005.1). NCBI lineage: Eukaryota > Metazoa > Phoronida > Phoronidae > Phoronis > Phoronis australis. The sequence goes on along the minus strand of NMRA01000093.1, from coordinate 244,456 downwards.
GCACGCTAGAGAGAAAACTATGTTAAAAGTTGCTAAAAGAGTAGAAAATTAATTGTCCTGAAACTGGATGATAAGTATTTGCCATGACACTTAAGCCACTAGAGGTCGTTCCAAGCAACTTGTACATTACTGGCAGAAATTATGCGCTTAAAGAAATGCTGTGGAAAGCAATGGAAACTAAATATTTAATTTTAATCTGTGGGGGAATGTTGCTTTTTTGAAAAAAAAACACGACAATTACTGTTTATGATAATTATCTTATGAAATAACAGTTACACAATATTTATTGCAGTGTGCATCATGCGGACCGAGAAACGAGGGACAGTGCTTTGGACCAGATATATGTTGTACACCTACTTCCGGTTGTCTCATAGGTTCCGAATACTCGAGGGTTTGTTCACGCGAAAACGAGAACATTATCCCTTGCGTGGTGGCAGGAAAACCATGTGGTGACCAAGGGAACTGTGCTTCTGATGGAGTGTGTTGCAATATAGGTAATGTATCTCATGTTAAAACCCTGTGCTGGCATACTTGTGTTGCTTTTCGTTTTGGCCTACTCGATTGTTTCTATAGCCTTTGAGCGGATTTAGGGAGGTCAACTTTTGATATTTTTCTGTTCTACCTAGTACAGTGTACGAACTCAAGATAGGGTTGTATACTCGAACCTCAAATTACAATGAAGAGTCTGCCATAAAATCCAAAGGCCCCCCGAAAATGAGCTAGCTCAACCATTTGAGGTAGCACAAAAACAAATTCACATGATTAAATGCATGCCTCTCTCTGATCACTAAAAGGCCTACTTGGAAGACAAAATCCCTCTGGGTTGGGCCCACCAGAAATGGAATGTTCTTGAATATGGGTGCTAGATTAAATATTCGAGTTACAGGTCAAAATTGATTCAAAATGAACATTTGTGCCACGCTGAACAAAGCATGACAATTGACATAAAGTGCCTTCTTGAAGAGCCCTCCAAAACCCCAAAAAGGCTCTCAATATTATGGCCATGTTGGGCCTTAGAGAAACGTCCGACTTTGCCTAACTTTGGAACGTCATATCTCAAGAATGGTTGATTGGAGTCATATGAAAATGTCCTGGTATTATGTTTTATGAATCCTATTCCAAAACGGTTTTTTTTGTTGGTCAAGTTCAATTTTGTGAGGTGATTTTTATCTCGAGCGGGTCCTTTCTAGACTGCAGTTTTCAAGCATGAGTCGTTTGGCGCTCAGTGTATTGTGATTTCAAATTAATTTTACCTGTACCTTGGATAACTAATACAGTTGGAAAGGTAATTTACATTGTGTTGGTGAACTTTTTGGGAGTTTCTTCAGGGCCCAGCCCAGCATAAATTTGTCATTTAGTGATCAATGACATAAACCGAATCATAGAATTGTTTTTCGTGTTGCCTCAAATGTTTGAGCCAGCTCATTTTTAAGGGGAAAGTTCGGGCTCCTGATGAAACCTTTCCAAAGTACAATTTGTCTGTCGTAGGTCATTCAGTGCTCAGTGCGGCGCTATTGTTAATTATAAACCAGTTTTGGGAGGTACCTCGAATTTTTAGCCTACCTCAGTTTTCGGCATCTCAAAAGATCTCAAGGGCCACACCCAGATTGCAGATACCGACAGACATCCGTACATACTTAGCTGCACTCTAAGTGCGTCTGTATTCAGATGTTGATACCTCGTACATCTATGCTAAATGTAAGTGCTCTCGACTGCCGGTTTGTTTTTTAACAACTTTGAATTGGATCACTTGCCGCTATAATTATGTTCCGATTAGAAGATACGTGTGGGGCTGTGACGAACTTACAAGTGCACTATTGTGCTAAAAATTGAAGGCCGCTGACTGAAAATGAAATTGACAGGCTGTTATTTCCCACCCGTTCCAAACACCGTAACACCATTCAAGAGTCTATTAAATGCAAACCGTTGCATGCTTGCAGCTCACTGTAATACATTGCTACAATACATTATACACTATAACACTCTTCAACAAGCCCACAATGAGACAACCTTTTCTTTGAGCAACTAGAGCAAGTATGAAGTCGCGAGACCTAAGAGTTCTGGGATAGCGGTAATTTCATCTGAGGCTGCGCAAAATACAGATTGCCGCTAGTCTCGAAGCTGAATATAAGCCAAAATCTTGGTGACAAGAGTAAACATCGACTTGATCCTGGAGCGTACTGAAACACGCATGTAGGACTCGTTGAAGAATGTTACGGTGTATAATGTATTGTAGTAATATATTACACTGAGCTGCAAGCCTGCAACGGCTTGCATTCAATAGACTCGTGAATGTTGTTACGGCGGTTGGAACGGGTAGTTATTTCGTGTGCCGAAGAGAATATGATTATCAGTCAAATGAAAATAGGATCGATCCTTTAACACACACGTTATGGACTTCGCGCAAGCGTAGTTATTGCTTAAAGATTTTGCACTTTCAAGTTATCTTGAAGACGTTTGCATCAACATGTTAAGACGAATTCTGTCTTTATTTTTTCAGACGGCTGCAAAGTCGATTCAAAGTGTAAAATCAACAGAGATGCAACCAGAATGCAGTTCCTGGATTATCTCGAAAAACTTTTAAAGGAGCGAGCTCAATAAAAGACCCAAGATAAACCATAGCATCGCCAACTAAGTTATTTTTCTATACCGTATCTGTTCTCTCTGGATTAGCAGCAAATTTAAATATAAGATTAATTTATTAGTCGCGCCTTTTTACTGTTGTTCACATCGACGATAATCTACAAGGGCAGACCTAGACGGATTGTTCTTGCGTCGAATTCCAAGACTTACTAGCTCTTTGACACAAAGTTATGAAAGACTCTTTGAATCTTCGTACTTTTCCTCTTCTAAAATCCTTTTTTTAAAAACATTCTCCACTCATACGACAACGTGACAAAAGCATTCTGCAGCAATATGATTAAGCGCTTCTCTCCTTTAAAGATGTATTTGCATACTCCTAGCTATGCTAATGTATAGCCGGAACTAAACGGCCATGGTATTTGAACATCACCTACGCTAAAGAAAGTGCAGTTGTATTCACTGACAACATGTAAATGTGAAAACAAAAAAATCTGCAAATAGGCGACCTTTGCACTAAAAGCACACCTTGGGGGCTCACATAGCAGTGTTATTCCCCAACACCACGTCACGATACATACTGGATGCGGTTGAGCAATTTATAGCGAGTCATTTTCGATACAAAACTCGTTATTAAAAATATTTGGTAAATTTCAACCTTTTCCTTGTTCACATTGTCGCTCCATGTTTTGTTTCTAACTAAATTTTACCAAGCAATCACAGAGCTAAGGAATTAGCGTGGCAAGTTCCACTTTTTAAGTTCCGGCTAATCCACAATGCCTTAAATACATCATGTAATGGATGTGCGCAAGGTGAGACGTCTTCAGCTTTGAGCTAAAAGCACACTTTCCATATCGGCAGGGAAATCTTGTTAATATTCAATAAATACCGGAAAATTCACAGATTCTAGCTTGCATTTTTACTCAAAATTTCAATACGTGTATATTCTACAAGTGGTGGCAGTGGTAGACACTCTAGGAATAATGGCGTCTTACTGCGTAATCTGTCTTCCTTTGAAAAAGGCTGCTGAATTTAAGTCGTCAAATTATAACAGTTTAGAATCGTTCTGTCGGGATGGTTAATTACGCGGAGTCCAATAACAATTAAAATAAAGACACTGAACAGTGAGGTTTAGCTTATCTCTCCGTCATTACCATGAGCATGAGAAAAATTTCTGTGAGCCTCACTTGTCGTAGACTAGGCACCATTGGCATTGCGTCGTATGAAAACTAATTTTCGGTTGAAAAGGTTATCATAAATGCCTTAGTTATTTTCTAGCTATTTACTTTTTAGAAGAATACCAAAACAGGAAATGACCTACGTTAGTAGTGACTGGAAGTGACGATGAATTCGTCACATCACTGTAAGAAATCTATTAATTGTGAATAGATTTTGCCCTTTCAAAACTGTTCCTGGTTTTATGCTAGAACGAGTCTGACAATATCTCCCAAGCCGTAGTTGTGTGACCTCAACGCTCGCAGACAGGCTGAATCTCAGCAATATTGAGATTTGCAAGCTATGCGTTTGGCTGAAGTTGGTTCACGAAAGTCACGCACTAACCACCTCACAATCGACACCAATTGTGTGGTGGGCCTCTCATGGAGGTTCGTTGGCAGTGGAACGTAGAGGTGGGATCGTTTACTTGGTAAGCCAACACCGGTGTGTATTTTCTTACCTAGATCAGGTGAAATTATATCCACATGAATGAAAAACGCTTGGCATTTTCCTCACGGTGTAATATTGGGCATCAAAAGTTATGTCAATCGAGCAATTCTAATGGTCAATTTTCTGCTTTTCACTGTCATAAATTGCCTATTTACCGAACCATTTTTTTACCTGACTTACAACTCTCCTTCCGTGACACGTTGTTTGGTAGCCCTATACATGTAGGTGTACCGCCTGGTGGACGATATGGTCTTGTCACCTACTAGGCTGACCGTGAGTAAGGCTTGTTAAAACGATGAATACATAAGATGACGTTTTTAAATATGACATATTGCTTGCTCAGTACAAAATATTGGAATTGATTGTTAGCAGGTCTGCTTAGAGTACAAATGTCTGTTTTATCTCACGAAATGATACGTCGCTTTATGCAAAAGAGTTCAGGATTGTTAAAAGGATGGATAAATGGGACGCTGTTTTAAGTGTGACTCAGTGCCTGCTCAATACAAACGATTTTAATTGATTGATAACAGGTTTGTTTGAGATTACAAATTGCGATTTTATGCCAAGAAATGATATATTAGTGTACGTAAAATAAAGCTAATAACACCAAAATATTTTATTTTTTCAAAGTCTTTAACGTGTACTAATACACACATGTCAAATTGTGAAGCCAGCTCAGTTCAGTCAATGCAGTCATTCAACACTACTGTCACGTGTTTGCTATTTTACTCTCCTTTTGTCGAGGATCGGGATGTCGTACTGCCAACCAACAGCATGAATAAACCTGAGTCAACTGCAGCGCCATCTTTGAAAACCGCTGTATTGGATTGGAATCCGTATGCGTTGATTCTGAAGGAGAGCGATTAAGCTTTCCTAACTACTCATCATGACGTCGTGGACTGGTAGCTAGGAGTTCGTTGCGCCGACCCAAGACAACACCAAAAAAGTCAGTGTGATTATGAGCTTTGCTTGTAATGCTTGAAAAAATCTCGCGAAGACTGGAGTTATACTAAGAGGCCTGCGTTCCGTAGACGAAAGAAACTGGCTAAAACGTAAGATCGCACAAGTCTTTGCGATGCATTAAAAGCTAAGCACGTTATTGTAGTGGTGTTTCGAGCTATTCAACTATGTTTTGGGTCTACTGAACGCAGTTCCAAGTTGATACCAATTTGAAAATTTGAGTTTGTGATTTCTGTTTGAGATAACGAGCACCACGTTACCAGAGGCGAAAGTAGAAGTTTTTGTCTTCACTCAAAGGATAATGAGTATCAAACTAAAACATAAAGGAAAAAATAACGTAGTAGCTAAAGTTCGAGGTCCTCAAAATCCAGATCAGAAAAACGGAGAAAATCAGTAAACCGGAACATTTTATTAAACTGCGGCCCCAAAGTTTTGACTGCAAGTGTACGAAGTCATGCAACAAAAGTGAAGTGAACAGTTGTGTAATTAACGCTCGTGATGTGATTTGAAAATAAAGCCTGTTGTATTGACTTTCGTGCTTTTCCTCACTGCCATGAACTTGGGTTTGCTGGTACGTCAACTTACGTCTGACACGAGATCAATCTGCCGCCAATTAGAGCGCATTTTTTTTAATGGCCTTAAAAGGCCTTAAAAGGCCATTAAAAAGAAATGGAACGTCGCGTTCAACAAAACTTATCACAGAATACATTAGAAAATATAAGTTGCATTTTGTTACCATACACGTTAAATGTTAACAACCAGTAATGCGCACGACAACTATTGATGCATGAGTCTGATGCTGACTGTAGGAAAGGCAATGTGAGGGGCAACCCGAGGGTGAACGTTGCCTCGGGCCCAGTTTAAAAGGAAGGCGCTGTTATCGTACTCCTTCACCGTGTTCACGTCATCAGATAGACAGCAGGTTAAATCCACTTGAGGGCTATTCTACAACTTTTTGGAATGTCTTCCTTCCACTGTCGCAAAGAAGAGAGTTGTGAAGAACATTCTGAACATACATGTACTTACATCGACTTACGAAATTTGCCAAACTATTATGTAAAGACGTTCAGGAGTAAAACTCAAAATTGCCGCCAAAACATCCCTTACTTTTGAGCTTTCGATGACAACTTCAAAAAGTCCAGAGGATATCCTGTCCCTTCATTATGGCGACGTGAGGCAAACGATGCGGGTACAGTTTCAATTTGTTGTTACAATCCAAAAAATAAATTAAATATTCAATGAACTTCGTTACGGAGAAAGAATCTTGAGGCTAAATATATCGATATGTTATTATTGGGTTTTGTAATCAATAAATGGAACAGTAATGTGGCGTGTGAGAGTGCGTTCACACCCGTCCCACCCCGTCGGCTACAGACATGAATATCAGCACTCTGCACACAAACATCCTCTCCCTCCTGCGGCCAGCCAAAGAAACCTTTTGTTGACTTATGAATTTAGACCAACTCAACTCCGGATGCAAGCCCAAAATACTAAGCTCCCGACTGAATTTGTGCATCAATCTTATTAAATGTTTTTCTTCACTAAGAAAATCTAGGCGATCGATGGATGGAGTATTAGACGAGGCAAATGAATATGAGTCAAGCTCGAGTAACAGTGAAGAATAAGACTAAACCGAACAAACGGTTTATTTGCGTTGAAAGTCACGTCAACTGAATACCAATTTGAGATGACAATATCATTTTACTAAGAATAATTCACAATATAGGGTATAATTCGATGGTTTTTGGGAAGTCCATCCCAGCGTCTTCTTTCTGGTACGGGCGATTAAGAGATTATTGAATAACTGAATCCTATGGAATTGCTTCTGTGATACCGCAAATATTTGAACAAACTCAATTTCGGGATGTCCCTTTTTGGTCTCTGGCGGGTCCTTTCGAGATTGCTATTCCTTGCCAGAGGTCATTTAGCGCTTAGCGAAATATAACTGTTCATATTAAAACAGTTTTGTCCTGTGCCTGGAATAACTAATCTAGTTTAAAATTTGAACAGCATTCCGTTCAGTTGGCGAAGAAGTTCCTGCCACGTGCCGTTTGGGGATTAGTGACGTAATGTATATGTATATTGAATATACATGTATGTAGTTATTTTTTGTGTTTGAGGTACCTCGAATGCTAGCTCAGCTAAGATTTTGGGGGTCGTTTTTTGGTTCTTGCTCGGGGACTCTCTCTAGTAAGAGTACATTTTTTCTGTCAAATGTCATTGGGGTTTGAGAGCTCACTGTGGCACGACTGTGCATATTCAATCAAAATTGGCCAATACCTCGAATATCTTCTCTAGCTCAAAGTTTCACCAGCAATTTGACTTTAGGGGATTTCTGGTGGGACCAACCAGAGTGTTGTTCGTCTGCCGTAGGCCATTCACATGCATTGTTACGCAACAATTGTTACATTTTACGTCATTGGTACATTTTACGTTGCTAGACTTATCCTAAAATGTAACAAGTTGTTACCTTTTATGTAATTGTCACAATTCACGTCGAATACATATGCAAAAAATGTGCCATTGTTACATTTTACGAAAGCGACGTCATATTTCATGAGTTTGCATAGTATTTGTCACA
>NMRA01000093.1:215832-236512 GCA_002633005.1 Phoronis australis | reverse complement strand
GTCTCGAAGGAGTCCCCCATTTGGCGATGTGGGCAAAAACTCCCTCTGAGAAACAAAAAGTATGAAAAAACGACACAAAAGTCCAGTCAAAAGGCAGGAATTTGGCGAACCCCGTTTTGTCAGTAAAAGGTCCACATTCTCAAAAATTTGAGCCCCCTATATATTAGGCTGGGTGCTCCCATGTTGTGCTATATTGCATAAAAAGCGCATACTAAATATTGTTGACTTCGACGTTGACCGTTTTTGCTCCGTCTAACTTTCAAGGAAACCTAGTTCAAGCCACTCAGTTAAATCGCTGTGCTCTTCTACAAATATACGAGACCATTCCACATCAAATTTTGCGTGTTTTGTATGTCTGTTACCAGCTTTTCGAACGACCCGGTGGCTCCAGCCATAGCAGACTAGTCGCCAGTTCTCGAAAAATGTCTGCCTCCAGAGTTTAACTTAACGCAATCTTTGAACTTACACATCATCGTGGAACTGGTCCCAGTTCTTTGAAAAGGAATGTTTTCAAAAAGAGACAAAACTGAAAACACGGTGGGTAAAAGATTACAGTCTGAATTCATTTCTTCGTGGCAAACTATGTGCTTGTCGATAGTTTAGAATTTTTTTAAGTTGGTGCACGTTTATAAATCTCAACCTCTTCGTTCCCAAAAAGTAGGCATATTCTGCATCCACAGTTGTCAAGACTTTTCTCACAATATCTTTACAGCTGAACATAGGAACCCCTTTAAAATCCGTTTGAAACAGCGCCACGTGCTGAGCACCACGTGCAGTCCATTATGGGAAGCTCGATGAACCATAAATGAGATGATTTCAAAATCTTTGATAACCAAGATGTATCAGCACTTTGCTAAACATTTGTTGTGTATATTGCACTGTGTCCCCATTAAGTAAATTAAAAATAAAATAATAATTATAACAATAACAGTAATAAGAACAACGATAACGATTACGATAACGATAATGATAATGATTATAATAATAATAATAATAATAATAATAATAATAATAATAATAATAATAATAATAATAATAATAATAACGATAACGAGTAATAGTAGTGAAACTATTGATAGTAATAATAGAAGTAATACTAGTAATAGTAATATAGTAGTAATGAAAATGATAATGTGTAGCCAAATACATGTCCTGTCAGTCCGAACGGCATTCCTGTAGAAGAGGTATCCGAAAAGTTCCGCCCAAAAGGGTGTATTTTTCACAGCAAAAGTACTCTCCAAACTGCCGCCATTTTCGACAAAATACAATATAAAAGGGTACCTTTTCTGAATTTCTGGAACAGAACTGTGTAAAAAAGGGAATTTTTACACAAACCACTTTCCAAATGAGTCACTTTTTGTCCGATCTCACTCTCTAAATGGATTGGTATCCAAATTTATCTGGCTGCACCCCTCGTTCAAAAATACTCGAGTACCCCCTGGCCGTGTCACATACCACTTGTTCGTGATTTCAGTCATTTTCTATATAATATGACGTTGGTTTCGTAAAATGTAACAATGGTACATTTTTCGCGTGCATTCGACGTAAAATGTAATAATTACGTAAAATGTAACAACTTGTTTCATTTTAGGAAAGACTTAGCACCGTAAAATGTAACAATGACGTAAAATGTAACAGTTGCTACATTTTACGAAATTGTTACATTTTACGGCGTATCAATGCATGTATTGAATAACATCGACCAGCTTTCTTAATTATCATTTCATTCTCGTTTTATGCAGCTTTTGAGCGTTTTCAGAAAATCATAACATATTTTTGATAGCCCCTCATTCAGTTGGGAATTAATAAAAACAATTTTAACAGTTCTTTGAAGAGCATTGTTTCCTATAAATCTGACCAGCCATTTCTTAGATATGATGTTGAGAAGTTGGGACGTTTTGCTAGAATATTAGATAACCTTAAATGAAAGTTAGCAGGAACCTCGAATAGCTAATCTAGCTCTCATGTTTAGCAGCATGTCGTGGGTAACTTTTTAGAGTGGGGCTCTAGAAGATCCTACCCAGAGTGAAATTTGTCCGTCACAGTGAGCAGTGGCATATTGAATTATTTTTTGTTGTACCTTGAATGTTTGAGTTTCTTCAATTTTTGTGAGCCTCATAAGGGTTTCTGGAGGGAATTTTCCAGAGAGCAATTTGTCTGTAGGGTACTCAGTCTAACCCGACTGTTCATTTAAATCCGTTTCGTTGGATAGCTGGAATATCTAATCTGGTTCAATTTTAGCCCCTCTGGGTGGTCCACAAGGGGACGCACTCACTTAGCCCCTCTGGGTGGTCCACAAGGGGACGCACTCACACTGCGGACACCGACAGACATCCATTTCTGTACATACTGGGGAGCACTCTTAGTGCACTTGTGCTTAGACATTGATGCAGTGCACCTCGTTCATCTAAGATAAATACTCTGGGCTTACGGCCTGTACATGGAAACGAGATATACAGCTGTAAGCTAGCGAATCGAGAATATCATCAAGTCACGCCCCTGTAAAGACCTGCCTTCCGTCAACAATATTTTATTTAGAACACTTACGGTTAAGAAATTTGTCTCAAATAGTTCCTTAGTTCCAAATGTTAGTCCTTAGCGAGACCATTAATCACTTCTAGTCTGAGTATGGAACACGTTGAGAACAATTTGTTAACGGGAAGCAAAGATGTATCTGAACTTGGGTGTCCGGGAGGCATATGACATGCCTTTGAAAGAACATAGATGTAACCCCCCCCCCCGTAGCCATTAATTCTCCTTGGCTCCAAGGGCCATCCCCCGTGGTCACCATCAATTTACTCCAGGTCGGATCAAATTTACCCGATCGCGGCCTTCCTTTTCCAGTGAATGTTCCGCAACCTGATTTTTTATTTTATCCGAATTTCCTTCTATTTCTTCCCGAATCCGAGTAGAGCAATTGCCTAACACAACTATGGCGGTACATGTAAGTGGTCAAAATCAAAATTTAGTTTCTGTAGAGAATGCGGGCGTGCGTTCAGTAGACGCTAGGACCTACACTAGGACCTAGCTAATACGTAAGTCAAAGTCACGTGTTCACATTTAAAATGCACGGCAATATCTCGCGTAATCTCGCGAAGTCTTGCTTTTTAGCGTGGTCCTAGCGTTACTGAACGGTAGGCGGGTTTCTTGTCGCGTTTTCCTACCTAGTTTAGACGAATCTGATTCACTTCCGGCTGACACGAAAAACCATCATTTAGATCACAGGCGCATTTGAGAGTAATCATGAACCAACACGTTTGAAAAAATCAGGATTTGTTTGTATTCACTGGCATGTACACTTTCCATCAATAATGCGTTAAAAGCGTACTTTAGTACCATCGATGTTGGCACACTGGTGCTTCTGGTTGAAAAATTACACCGTCTTCCTCTTGAACGTACATGTATTTTATTGTAGGAGTGTGATAAATATGACAGACACACAAAACTACTCATGAGTTGACATCCGATAAATGAATAGTAGCTCACCTACAATGGCCACTTATGCTTCCCATGCGTACGTACCTGATGAGACAGACGAATTGTAGGTGTTATAGTAGATATGCTGCTTAGGATTACAATCTATACTACATCGTAACACACACATTAGGCAGTACTACCATTAATTACGCAGTTGACTATCTGTTCACGAGAAGATACACGTAAAACAATTTTCATTTGAAAGATAGCTTAGTATTACAAAATTGAATCAGTTTTCGATTGTGTGGAGAGAGCGAAAGTCGAAACGTAATTTCCGCTTGCGATTCACGACGAGTTTAAAATTTAAATTCCACTTGAGACATAACAAAGGGAAACCAGAACTTCCTTTCTGCTTGCAATTTGTTTATTGTTACGCTGTTAACAGACGGACATGAAAGGAAGGTACGAACCGACATAATGATTGTCTCAAGGGATATGGAAGCGTATAGCCTGTAAATGAAATGCAAGCGTTAAAAAGGCTGTCAAGTGTTTTGCAAAGATTTGAAATATGCGTTTTATAGCAAGTTCATCGTTTATAATCTAGTAGTCTCCAATTCTGCTACTTTATTCCATTAGCTACACAAACCTGAGTGTGTGGGATGTTCTTTTAAAGACAGTCTTCCCGCTTTATTTTAATTAAAAACTTCATGAAACGGATGAAGTTAGTTCAGTCGAAACTTAAGCCAAAATAATGCTGACGCTCATTCAACATAACTACAAATATTTTCAAACTGAACTGAATTTAGTACGATTTTTTAGTTAAATCTGTATTTTTGGTGGTGCACCAGCGCTTAAAATGGCCGCCGCAAGGAGTGGCAGCTGACTCATACTTTATCGGTACTTACTGGACTGCCGCCATGTGTATAGAGGTTTCCGCGGAAATCTCTCCCCCATTTTTTTTAATAAACTAATAATAAATGAGTGAAACGCAAATAGTAATGAAAGCTAAGAAATGTTGTTATTTTTGTAATACATTTCGACTTACGAAACTTATCCTGCGTTCTAAATTGATGGATTTCTTGGGAAGAGTAGCTTTAAGAATTTTCAGCTGTGCTGTAAAAAAGTAAGACTTCCGTTTTCTTTGAAGAATTGTTGACTTCTTTACTTTGACAGAAGATTTATCGGGCTAAAAAAACTTCCAAGAAAACCTCAGACATTCTTTTGTAAGTAACGAATGAAAATTACTGTTTTATGAAAATTATGGTGATCGCCGTAAAAAATTAAGAATATCTGGGCAGCATTTTTGGTCTCGATCAAAAATCTACTGCACATACCCACAGAAATCGAAATTAGCTTACCTTTAAAGAAAAGTCGATTTTTAGTTTTACAAACGGACAGCTGGCTAATCGAAAGGCTTAAATATTACATATCTATATGTACGTATATATATATATATGTGTGTGTATATTTATATATGCATATTATATGTTACCTAAATATCATGTACCATACATAATGCTGAGTTACCTAAGTAAACAAGGAGAAAGATGCTACTTGATTTCCAGAAATATCAGTACACTTATGATTGTTTCGAATACAAGCCGCAGATTTTCCAGATTTTCTTAAACTACTTCACACTTGGAAGAACATAACGTTGCATCGATATATGATCAACATAACTACTTCACCAAGTTTTCCACGTAACACGATAAATCCAAAACTACGTGCAACCTCGTTTTCAAATTAGTAAGTTGATGTATATGTCTGGTTAACGTTATACTCCAAAATACGGTTATTTCTACTATCCTAGACACACGTTTCCGACGGAAGACATGGTCCAAATCGAAGATTGCGAACTCCCTTCAGAATATCACTGAACGTTCTGGAGGCAGGCTTGTTAGGAGTTCGAATTTCATTAATGGAACCTTTGTTATTGGATCCACTGGATCCGGAATTTCTAGAACTGGGAAGTGAACCTCTTGGCGAGGATTCCTCCGAGCAATTGCTTTCGTTGCTTGTCAAAGATGTTTTGGTTTCGGCAGTGTTTGGAGTACTTTTGGGATCTACTGGGAATGGCTGAGGTTTATCGTCGATATCAATCAACATGTGGTCATTCAAACTGGAAGAGTGCGACGATGTTTGGTTCAAATTCGTAAATGACAAGCGCAGAACCTCATCGTATGTCGATGCTGGACGATTGCAGTTACTACACTTTCTAGTTTGTAGATTGCTGAGTATATCAGACCTCGTCTGAATTGCAGAAGCATTGATATCAGAATTACTACGCTGATGAAAAGACTGATTGAGCAGGGGGTTGGTTTTTGAATTGGGTAATGTGTCGCTTTGTTGCACAGGAATTTCGTTGGTGCCGGCACCCGGATGGGTTGGCCTGCTATTACTCATCAACGAGTAATCACTGGTACCCACCAAATTTCTCAAAGACTGACTGCTCTTAGAAAAAGAACTATTCAAAGAGCTGACACCAGTCAGACCATGCAAATGGCATCCGTCGACAGCATCCTTTTTTCGAGGACTTCCTGGAACCAGTTTGAATTTAGAGGGTGACCTTCCGCTTTCGAGCCAATTCATTGCGTCATGCAGGAGCTTGGGGCTCTCGGGAGGTACAGCGTATTCTCGACCATACCCTTCGAAATCAAATACAGTCCCCTTTTCGCAGCCCCATAATGATTTAAATCTAGCGGGGGATGTGTTAGTAGCCATGTGCTTCTTCGTCAAAGACGGCACGGGCACAGTTATAAGTTCAAGGTCGTTTTCTGCCATGTTGGATGTCTCCATTCCACTGTCGATGTTCTCGTAATCACTTTCGTCCTTCACAGCGTCCTTGTACGCCTCCTGTTGAGCATCATACACATCAAGAGGATGCATGGTTGGCGAGGAATCATAGCCACTACCATATCCAGAGCTAGGCGACCTGCAACAAAGGTTAACTGCAACTGTTCTTTCACGTGCATGCGAACACCTAACGTTTACTCAAAGAGATCTCCTTTTTACTCTTTAATTATAAATCAGAGTACACAGCGACTTCGACATGTGAATCATGCCTTAGCATGCTAAAATGAATTTCAATCCTAAGCAAATCATTAAGGGAATCGACACGTTAACAGATAGCCAGGAAGACACCACTTGAATCTTGACAAGATGGGCCATCACTTCCAAAGTAAGCGACTTCCTATCAATCGCAAATGATACATAAATTATTGTTGGAAGGTAGAAATCAACTTTTATAATGGTACGGAAAATTTTGAGACTTTGTTTTCCTGCTTGATAATAAATATTAGTTTCATAAGATAGACCATGGCAAAAGTCCATGACACTTTTAGGTCCGTTAAAAGTGCAAAAACAGCATGCTCTCGGACTAATGTTTCACTACAGCCCTTTAAGAAAGCGAATTAACTTCATATACATGTTAAAAGGTTTTGAATTGGACAGTTTTATGACTGAAAGTTTGCTATTTTAACACGAATATAGAAATGTTTTTGATGTCTGCCATTTCATAATGAACGCGTCAAAGGTTAGCAAAACATAAAAAAGGAAGTGTGCGTGATTGAGAAATAGATGTGTTTAAATGTGACTGGCAGGTTTTAAGGTGTGAAAACAACGTCATTTTGGGGATTATTGCTGGAAGCCGTAAATTCAATCTTGAAGTTACTAACTTTGACTAGTACAAAAACATCAAAATCCATTGTATTGGGTTTCTTGTAATTTTATTACAAATTACGCCAATTCTCGCATTTGTCTGCCAGACATTCTCTGAAATCAAGGCTGGTAACTATACCAGTTCAAAGGGCCTGGAACGCGAAAAATAGACTAAATTGTATTATTCAAAGTGGTTCTCTGCCACTAAAACAGGATTCAACCTGCTCACCAGGTATTTGTACAGTTTGTTCGTAAAAACTTTGAATTTCTGTTGATGTCAAAGCTTTTTTCTTTTAGTTTCAAATTTCAAGAAAACCATCTGTAAACTGCTTGTCACTTCGTCGAGTTTTCTACCGCAAGGCAAAGCACGTCTCCTTATTTGGTATAGCAAGACACAGACGAGGTAGCACATTTCCCTTACATGGAAATGGGGCCTTTGATTTTTGATATAAACAAAACAATGGTGACTTCAACCAGCGGTCAGTCCGATTGAGAGGCAATTTATGTAAGTAATAACTGTTTAAAATTAGTTATAAATGTATGGTAGTATTCAAATATATTCTAAAATGCATTTGGAATAAATTTTAGGAAATTACTTGCTTCACTGGACTGCATGATAATCTGCCGTTAATATCCGTCTTGTCAGTTAGCTGTTTGTCGAATGACTGTGAGGGCATGCGCGCATTTATCATAAGTCGGAGAGGATTAGAAACTCTGTGGTAAATACAAACTTTTTCTTTAGCGCGTGTTTCAAAAATCCTGAACTTTGTGTGATTTTTTTCTGAAAATTACCTCACAAGGGAAAGTGAATACAACTGTTTAAGACTTTGCGAGATCGTACTTTCCCCAGGAATTGCTTAAAAGATATTTTTGATGAGCTTTCGCGTTCCATGCCCCCTTAAATACATTTATCGAGTGTTGTTTAGTTCCACCAGTGGAGACTGCTACAGCGGGGCTGTAGGTTCGACTACACGCTGAGGTTGACCTCAGAAAAGCATTTTTTCTGCCAATACTGCTCCTTTGATTTAATTCAATTCATTCCGTCTCAAATTCTAGTTCTAACTAGTACGCGCGCCTGCTCTGTGACACGCGTTTTCTATTTCACGTTCACTTGGCGGCAACTTAACTGTCGACTGTCACACTTTTTAGGAAAATGTTAAATGCAGTAATTAAATAAAAAAGGAATACGTGACGATAGAATTCATGCTGTTTCTGAAACAAGCATTGGCAGCACTTAGCGTAGTACTTAGACTCAACTTTTACCTGTTGTATTCTGTGTGCTTGGGCACAGGCAAGCAACCCGGCGGGTTCACATAACCGACATTCGGGACATCCTTCTCCGGGGATAAGACCATGTGGTTGATCAGCTTACTAAGCAAGAAAGCAAAGCCAATAAAAGTGAAGCATATGTAACAGAATACGGGAACTGCAAACGCTACTTTGTCCCCAAGCACTGAATAAGAGCGGATTTAGCTTAATAGACATCAAAGGAAGCATTTTACACCAATACAGGGATCAAAACTTGAGTTGCCAGTCGTGTACATGTGAAGGGTTTGATTTTGGCGAATCTAGTTAGAAGGAAGTTACGAATTTGTGGTGTGAGCCTTGAAAAGAGTCATTTCGACAGTGGCTATCAATTAAAACGCAGTTTTAAGAATTCGCAAATGAAATAAATGAAAGCGCTATGTAGGCCTAGATCCTGTCAGCACAGCACGATTTGGACTGTAGCACGTTCAGGTGTCTAATTGAGAAGGCAAATAGGACGTCGTATCATTTACAAACGGGCGCACTATCTCTACTGTCTTATGCCTCTGTCACATAAATCTTCCGACACCGATCCGAAAAAATAGTCACTTCGACCGACACTTGGGCAATTATTAAGCGCCGGCGGGTCTGGCATCAGCGTAAAAAAATTCCCACCGCTGCTACCGAACCAAAGAAAAATCGCCCGATTTTGCATCACATCTAGATAGAATATAGTCGGTTACATCGTCCGATCAAAGCAAAACGAGTGATTAGCATGCAAAATGCTGATATCCTTGCCAACCACGTGCTGGTGCCAAGAGCTAACAGAACCTGTTATTACGAGTTACGAAAGAAGGCAAGCTAGGCACACGGTCGGAGTTAGATTTGGGAGCAGGCGATATAAAGTCAGATCAGACGTCTGACGAGCTTTCGTTCGGGCTTTTCATGAGGCAGCTCCGACATGCAATCTACTTTCTGATCGGACAGCATATAAACGCTGTATAGGTGTTCAACCACGACGTGTAATGACAAGTTCTTTAGTTGAATTGCCAACGAGATGGTAACCATTTCAGAGACCAGCAGATAGCGCTTGATGACGAGCTTGACCGTAAACGGTGATTCAATTGATCAACGGAGACTGATATAATAACTGGGAAGTTAGAAGCAAGACAATTTTGGAGTTTTATTGTACAATAGTTGTGCACACTTGAGTTAAAACAAATGTTCTGGTGCTTTCCATTGTCTTGAAGTATTCTCCCCATATAAAAAAGGACAAGAGCTCCATCGCAGAACTTTATCTACAGCTTGTGGAATTCTCGCGTTACACAGTTTCAATGTGGACTAAAGCGCATGCTATACGACACAAATGTGGACAGATTCCGATGTTGATGTCAGGTCATATGGACCCAAGGAGATCAATGCAACGTTGCTCTCCTCAATTCCACATGATACGACAGAGGGCACTGTCGATCAATATTTGTTTCATTAAAGCGACCACTGATGCTTCTCTCCTCAGCTTTTTGGCGTGATCTGGTTTGATGCAGTTACCTGCTCACTTTGATTACGGCGGTCGGGGTTTTTGGGGTCTGCAGTCCGAAATTGAGAGATCACTATGATAACGACATCTGACGTCTGGGCGGCATGAATGAAAAACGATATTTCTAGGCTAACCGGACCACATTACCTCATAACGTAAGATTGAAGAATCAGTGGTGGTAATAATTTAAATTGTGGCGCATGCTGTTAGCAAATAAAAAGAAATTGAAATAAACAGGAGAAATAACAAGCATCTTGAAATGAACAGCTAAAACCTTATAGCTAAGCCACTCAACAACCACAATTTGAATGCTGTATCATTGTAGCTTCAAAACCAGTACGTTTCTAAAACCTTGTACGAATTCTTTTTAGACAACAAAGAATGCATTCTGTCTGGTGTTTTGTCATGTTTGATAGTGTTTAGGGAGTATTAAGAAGTACACATTTACATTTGAAATGTTCAGAATCTGCGAAAAACAGCTTTAAATTGCTTGCAAATAAGGTATCGTTTTCCACTTTGGAATTCGATCTAACCTACAGCAAATTAAACAGAAAAAGGTGGAATAGGCAGGGAAACAAAATTCCATTTATTATTAAAAATTTAAATGAAATCAAATAAATAAATGAATGAAACCACTAAATTAAAAGAATGACATTAAAAATTTATTGCCAACATGAACAATGAACAGTTGTTGACACAGCAATCACTCACATGATGCAAAGTTAAAATAATTCTCTAACATGCCATTGTAGCACACAACAGAACTCATATGAAACCTTATAACAGTAATTAAAAATTTCACACAATAGATTCCTTTGTCCAAATTGCATGATTAGCATTGATTATATAGTATAACCTCAACCAAGCAGTATTAACAAATGTTCTCATAGAACCTGCTAAGAAAAAACATATTTACAGAATTATTAACATTTTCTAATAATTTATTTCCACACACCACCACCCCGAATCAAAATGCAATCATTTAAGCTAGAAACTTGTGAAAAACAGTGCATGAGTGTTCAGGTTGAGCCAGACTCACCAGCAAGTGTCACTTTGTTCAACAGTGACACAAGTCAGCAACAGAGGGCACTTGTTGACTGACTAACAATGTAAGCTATTCTTTATGCAATAGTTAGCCATCAGGACCACCCCAACTCAAGTTTCAGCAAATAAATTTCTATTAATCATGGTATGGGCACATTTGAAACTTGACCTGGTTTATTCTTAGCGGATTTTCAAGTGACCAAGGAAGAAAAATCATTTTAACTTTAACTGCAAAGTATCTTTAAAATTCTCAACACACCGTTGCTTCAGCA
The DNA here is from genome assembly GCA_002633005.1 of Phoronis australis. NCBI lineage: Eukaryota > Metazoa > Phoronida > Phoronidae > Phoronis > Phoronis australis. Next base: position 225,340 of record NMRA01000093.1, on the reverse strand, counting down.
TAGAAATATCAAGACATTGGTTTTAGCCAACAGACTACTTCCAAGTAAGTGTGATTTCGGTTATAAACAAGAACTTCTGATTCAAAAGCAACATAATTTTGTAAAACTGTCCATATACAATCTATTTGTAGGACAAAGCAGTTTGCACTCTGTTTCCTACTGAGAGGAATATGCAAAAATGTTTGCAATTATCTAAAACATCTGAGTGAGTAACACTTGATTTTTGATGACTGAAATTTCCATTGTTTGACACCATGGATTGTGGAGTTAACAAGTGTGCCCATTTTAGTTCAAATATACCCAAGCACTGAAAAAATCTGGTACACAAAAGCGCTCTACAGCGAAACCTGAAAATGACTACAAAAATTGCCACTTTGTAAATTTGATGAATTTTTATGGTTAGTAACGGAAACTGGAGTTGTAGATTTATAAAAGTTGTGTGAAAATCTGACCTGTTGAAAAATTTGCCATGAAGATTGACAATTACATTAAATATCTGTTTTATAGCATTTATGAAGGAAACAATAGTAGACTGTTCTAAGAGATGAACAAGTGCACGTCACACGACTGATGCAAAATACTCTGGTTGATCGCGATCTAATTCTTTTTCTAAAAATGCCCATAACATTAACAAACAAGAGAATTCACAGGGATTAATCTTTTTCGGATGTACAGGAACACTGAAGCAACAAAAACTTGTGCTACACCATGAAAAAGCATCTCTATTTGGACGGTTTACAGAACAAAAGGAAACTACAAAAATATACAAAAAAAGCCTTGAAATAAATAACACAGAGATTTATGAACTGCAAACACTGCTCCCTAATAGGAATGACAAAATAAGGATGTTTTGGCAGCTATAGAGATTAGTAAATAAATACCAGACTGCAAGCTATACCAACAACATTACATGGGAACTGGCACATCAAACATGCATGGTGTGCCTTGAATGACCATCAGCTACTGACACCTACTGGTGAATAAACGTACTACAGGTTTGGACATCAGTGCTGGTTTGAGTGAAATGTGTTTCAATAGAGCGCTTCGATAACTGAACAAGAAAACATGAAAGGCATTGCCAGATAACTAGCAGCACAACTGGATCNCCCGGTCTCTAATCTTTGTACTCGAAACGAACTCGAAACTATTTTTGGCAATTTCTCTGCTCCTTTTGTGCGAACTTAAGATAATTGGTTATCAGACTGTGCTCGAATACATTATAGTTAATGCATAGGAGTTTCTAATTCAGGTTTGCCCTTGAAGACCTTTATATTCGTGCTACAAACTAGAGTAAAAACTCGAAATTTCGAGTTCAAACTCGAACTTATTGCTTTAATATTGGGTTTACAAACTGTGAACTAAGGGCAATAAATTATCTACGTAAGTTATTGTTTACTCGAGCATAGAACAATAGACACTTATCTTGAGTTCGCCCAAAAGTAGAGTAGAAAATGCCAAACCTAATTTCGAGTTCCATTTCGAGTAAAAAGATTGGAGACCGGGCCCTGGTTTGAGTGAAATGTGTTTCAATAGAGCGCTTCGATAACTGAACAAGAAAACATGAAAGGCATTGCCAGATAACTGGCAGCACAACTGGATCAGAAAAAATGACTTGATATAATAAATTTCTGTTTACAAAACAAAATTAGCAGTTAGTAGAAGCCAAGAGAACATGATACTGCAGAAGGTTTCTTCCTACTCGAGCACAGTAATACTGCAGCATGAAATCAAGTGATAAAAAGCCAAGAAATAAGGGGACCAATTGACTGAGGAGGTGAATTTTTGACGAAACATTTAAAATTAGTTTCTTATGTAATGTTGACAAAACACTGAATGAACAAACACACCTAGCTGCAAACTGCAACTTATAGGATGTCACTGCCACCAAAAAAGACATACAATCTAGTTCAATGTCGAGGACTACCCAAAAACTTGACTTTTCTTAGCAATGTTATCACATGGTTTCGGCAGGGGACCTAGACGAGGAGTGAGGCACTCAAACGTGGCGTACAGGCGTACACATGTTCTTACTTATCAACAGGTTGGTACAGCTTGTGCTTATGGATGTAGTCGATGACGGGGTCTTGAACGAGGTACTTTATACTCTCACTCCGCCGCAGTGACCTCCTGTGGGTGGAAAACAAATTTAAAGCTAGTAGAATGAATATCCATATTAAACCGACTCAATTAGAACTATAAATATATTACACAGTCAATAAGATATTGAAAATTGTTAATCCTCTTTGGATTCTTCTAAATCATAGATGGCAAAAAGCTAATTGACTTTTTAAAATATTTTGGACTCCTTTCGGTATCTTTTTGTGACGTTGAATATAAATTCAAAGTTGCTATGAACCTACTTTCCATGGAAATGGACTTTTGAACATCCCCATGAATTTTGTAATTTGTGTCAAATTTTCTGTTGTAGAGAACACTAAAATATGAAACATTTCACCGGTGTTTAGCTGTCAATGTTTAATTTGTAACTACCAGTTATCTGATCTTGAATTATTACCAAATAATCCAGCGACTCAAGTCACAGGCTGTGTACATACACCACCTATAAATTCACAATTTTAGAGTCGGCCAACGTCAGTAAACTCTGAAGTGTTTTCTAAGTTGCTGATGGTCTCAATATTTTTGTTGGTAATGGAAATATAATACTATCATTTTAAGGAGTGTTATGCGAGTAGTAGGCATAATATTTTTTTTGTTTTTTAGCCAACAAAACCAGACAAAATGCAGCTTTAAAAACAACACAAGTTTGAACTGCTCTGTACAGTAGTCTCACCGTATCTTTGTTGAGCTTATATCATTTGTAATCCACTCAGTTACAATGTGGATGTTATTCTGAAATTTAAAAAGAACAATTATGATCATATTGAAATTTGAAATACAAAGCAATGGCTTAATTTTGAATTTAAATGACCAAAATATTATATCTTACAAACCAAATGGTCATGCAGTGTTGTCAAGAATCATGAAACATATTTTTCATTGATTCTGAGTTCATTGTTTACTCAGACAACTAAATAGATAACGAAATTTCCTCCTTTCAAAATTTGGGCAACCGTTATTTCATTAATTTCGTAATCCTCTCGATTTGTCTTGTTTTCTTCAGACATTTTTACAATGTTTATCATAACCTTGACAAGTCTGAGTTAGTTATAGCGGCCAATCCCTTGCGTGATGTGGGAGACATGCGTCACACTTACTCAGAGGTGCCTTCCATAAATAGCAAATATTCATCAACACATTCATAGACTTTGTTCATTCAGGCAATGAGAAATTTACATGATGTGTAGCCCATCTCTTAAACTGCACAATGTCAACTCTTACAGTAATATTACTTGCATCTGATTGCACCAATCATTTTTGTTGCTGAAAAACTGATTATGAAAACATGAAATCAGAGATTGGTGATTTTGCTTGAGCAACAAGACGTTAAGTGTCTAGACAGACTAACTTGAATAATGAACACAGTCGTCAGACACTAAACAGTACACGCATGAGAACCAGGAGATGGCAATATAAAAAGATCAATACAGAAGGAATACAAGAAAATAAGGGAACATACAAATCAGAGTCCCAATAATTGGATTAGCACAGATTTGTCTTCGACTGGAAAGTCATTCAGCAAACACAACATGGTAGATGAATAAACCAACACCTTTTGGCAAATTTAAAACGACTTTGTTGATATGCCATATTAAAAACTGATGCAAGAGACAATGAAAATGAAACAGAGATAAAACAGTATAGCCCCAGGTACTAACACAATATTTCAAGTCTTTATGTTCTGGAAAATATAAAGGTGTGATAAGACACTGTGATTCGTATTTATTGAAGAATTTAGAAGAACTCAAAGTTTGGATCTTTCTTCCTACTAATTGCATCTAATGTTGGCAGGTTTACACAAGAAGCAAAGCATTACTGACCTCGTATCTTGAAAGCACGTCGGATTCATAAATAAATCTCTGCGGGTTTGAGCCATTGCGAGTGATACACACGAGGCCGTAGTTTGCTACAATGTCCTCAATCTGAAAATGACGCAAACCAATCAAAGTGAATAAAGACTAATCAGCTCATGAACTGAACTGTATCCAATTGGCAAATAAATAACGACAACAAACCTAAGCATACTTCTCAACATACAGTTACTAAAACTTACATATCCCATATTGCAATCAATCTCTGAATTCAATTAATACATGAACACGACACGGAACTCATTATGGCTGAGCAGGAGTGGAATTTCCCTTCATGACAGCCGAGTGTGCGCAGAATTCTCCCTGAGAGTAGCTGACATGGCCTGTCATGATGGGCAAACATGCCTACTGTACTCATACCCCAATATGCACAGTTAAATATAAAATTAATGATAAGATTAAACACAATCAGAGACAAGTCTCACGTCTTCGTCCTTCCACAAGTTGGGTACAGCAAATGATTCCAGTAGGTCAGCACCACACAACAACTTCAACTGAGGTGGACCATCAGGCTCACTAATACTAGTTATAGTGAAGTCTGTTGAGTCTGAAACAACATGGTGAATGGATGAACATGACAATTGTATAGCACAGCATTATCTGTCAGACTCAAACTTTTACTGCAGTAGTTTTCAAAATAAAATAGACAAACTACGATAAAACTCTGTCCGATTCAGTCAAACTTGTAACTTACTACAGTTTTCAAAATAACATAAACAGAACTTGACAAAAATTGGCCAAACTCCCACAAGTTTCTTGCAAGAATTATTTGGCAGTCTAGTCAAAGTTTTGTAGCAATAAAATGGTGTTTTTTGTGACGCCAAACATCAGTCAGAGGTTAATGCGACATTATTACACTTAGTCACCAACTGTTCATTGTAACTGGATTTGTGTGGCAAGTTGTCACAATATCGACAAAGTGTGTGGAGTAACACCTGTCGAGATTCAACCCAATCTGAAACATGTGTTTAAAAAATTAAAGAAATTGATATTTAGTTGCCATGCTGTGCCTCAAAATCTCAAAAAAATTTGGCATTGTCCATTTTTTATGAAAATTATTTAACAGTAGGTATATAGAACAATTTGAGACGGCGCAAGATGGCTCTCAACAATATTACTGAATGGATCCTGGATTAGCTGAATTATTTGGCATCGTCTGAAGGTACAGTGTAGCACATTATTTGAAGGTACAGTGTAGCACATTATTTGAAGGTACAGAGTAGCACATTATTTGAAGGTACAGTGTAGCACATTATTTGAAGGTACAGTGTAGCACATTATTTGAAGGTACAGTGTAGCACATTATTTGAAGGTACAGTGTAGCACATTATTTGAAGGTACAGTGTAGCACATTGTATATGACGTACCTTTCTTGGGGGATCGCTGTATTTTTCGTTTCTTCTTGGTGTTATTTTTGGGCGACTCAGTTGCGACAGTAGTGTTGTTACAATTAGTCTGGACAACAGACTGCACATGTCTCAACACTTTGGCTGTCTGTGACCACTCTGTCTGTTCAACCTCCCATGTGTTCAACCTGAACAGAACTAAAGTATTTCAACAAATATTTACTGTAATTCAATATGTTCTACTATATACAGTTACTATTAATAGTAAGAACTTCTCAAGAAATTGGTGTTGTTGAAACTTGTTTAGCTTCACGAAAGTTATTGAAAAAATCGTAAATAAGAAGAAAGATAATTACAAAGCGTTGAACAAAATAACTGAAAACATGTTTCACACTTTAATGAACATCACGATCTCATGTGCCTTAACAGGGTTGATTACGCTTACTTCTTTACTTAACAATCAATGGGCAAGCTGAAGTGATCATCACTGAACATAATGCACTGACCTTAACTGCATTGCTCAACCATGTTTGAAGGTTGTCAAATTGCATCAAATCCTATCATTCACAGCAGAACAAGGAATAAAAGGAGTGGGTAGTTAGATGCTACGTGACAGACGTAAGTTAAATGTGACTACATCCGTCACGAACATCCGTCACACCCATGAAAACAATTTTTCAGCTAATAAAACATGTTTACTGTCTTGTAGTTGTACTTTGCAGACTTAGACCTAAGAATCTATTACTGAGAGAGCTATAAAATTATAAGTATTAAGAAATAGCAAATGACTTGTATCGTCAGATTTTACATTTCTGGCAAAACAAGAACTTGGATCTCACAAACTTTTTAAAGAAATGTTTCAAATGACATTTCTTAATAATCAAAATTATTTTCTGCTGAGCTTTGAAGAGATTGAACCGGCAATTAGAAATGAGAGAGGGAATTGTTGGAGGCCAGGGGAAGAGTGTGAATGCCAAACAAATATTTGTCGGGATGTTCTGTGAAACTTGTAGATCAAGAAATTGATTAATTGTATCTTGATCATGAACCCTGAGGCGACCTATATAGTTACACTTCTCTTTAATAAAATTTGAAATGAAGACATGAGTTAAAAAACTGAATGGAAAGCTAATCAGTAATATGGACTAGAATCTGACAATGTTATTAGGTCCACATGTTCCTACATATCAGTCTTTGCATTCACACTGCAAGAGAGTAGCTGTGTCTTGGACCAATTTTAATGTCATTGAGTCCATGCTGCTTACCAAACCATGCTCGACTGTTCCTGAGGGTGGGCTTTAATCTCTTTACTTGAAATAGAACTCATTATTCACTTTTGACATTTTCCATAATTCTACTTTTGCACAAACTTGACATAAGTGTCTATTATTCTGTGCTTGAGTACATTACGATTAACATCGATATTTTTTTATTCCAAGTTCGCACTTGATGATCCCTAAATTTGAGCTACAAACTTTAGAAAAAACTTGAGATTTTATTAAGTCAAAACGAGATTTGGAGTGTAGACTTGAACTTAAAGCTTTAATGCTAGGGTTGTCAAGTGAGAACTTGGGCTAATAACTCACCAGGATAAACCATGAGGTACTTATGAGCAAGTGTACTTTGCACAAATAAAGTAGAATGGAAAATGCAAAAGTAACTTTAGGTTAGATTTTAAATACAAAGGTTAGAGCTGAGATCACGTTATGTCTTGCTGCTATCAATACTAATAATACTAATTTAAGTACCTGATCCAGTCTGAGGACTTTAAAGCGAGGCGTAACATTGCGCACCTGTGTGAAGCACTGGCCAAGTCCTGTAAAAATAGCCAACATTTACATTTCAAGCAAACAATAGTTGGATCACATTACATTTACAATCATGATTTACAGNATATGGACTAGAATCTGACAATGTTATTAGGTCCACATGTTCCTACATATCAGTCTTTGCATTCACACTGCAAGAGAGTAGCTGTGTCTTGGACCAATTTTAATGTCATTGAGTCCATGCTGCTTACCAAACCATGCTCGACTGTTCCTGAGGGTGGGCTTTAATCTCTTTACTTGAAATAGAACTCATTATTCACTTTTGACATTTTCCATAATTCTACTTTTGCACAAACTTGACATAAGTGTCTATTATTCTGTGCTTGAGTACATTACGATTAACATCGATATTTTTTTATTCCAAGTTAGCACTTGATGACCCCTAAATGCGGACTACAAACTTTAGAAAAAACTTGAGATTTTATTAAGTCAAAACGCGATTTGGAGTGTAGACTTGAACTTAAAGCTTTAATGCTGGGGTCGTCAAGTGAGAACTTGGGCTAATAACTCACCAGGATAAATCATGAGGTACTTGAGCAAGTGTACTTTGCACAAATAAAGTAGAATGGAAAATGCAAAAAGTAACTTTAGGTTAGATTTTAAATACAAAGGTTAGACCTGAGATCACGTTACGTCTTGCTGCTATTAATACTAATAATACTAATTTAAGTACCTGATCCAGTCTGAGGACTTCAAAGCGAGCCGTAACATTGCGCACCTGTGTGAAGCACTGGCCAAGTCCTGTAAAAATAGCCAACATTTACATTTCAAGCAAACAATAGTTGGATCACATTACATTTACAATCATGATTTACAGATAATCCACAGTCCTGACTTGGATAATAATCCAATGTCAATCATTATAATTCCATGATTCGATTACTGCTATGCCCCTAGTGGCAGTTTTAGCTTTTTACACCAGCCTCCAGATTTAGAATTAGTCCAGGAGGACTGGAGCACATTGAACCAAAATTTAAAATAATATCAAACCCAGTTTTGTCCTATTAACAGATACTAAAAACCACATTCCCATCCAATTCCCTGAAACAAAATAGCTCTATAACCCGTGACAATACTCCATAGTTTGAAGGAAAATTTGAGAAGTTTGCAAACAGGACAAGTGTGATCAACACCTTTAGCAAACTGTAAGACAACTGTAGCGAAAACAACCCATCAAGAACCAATACACAATTTGTGACAAAGGGAATATAAGTTTTTAGATGATTCCTGCTTTTATCTTTTTGTTGCAAATGATGTATTAGTGAGGATTGGTGAAAATCATCAAAACAGTGTTTGGTAACCTTTTAAGAGTTTTGATTGTTCATGACCTATATGACAGATCATGCACTAAGGTCTTGGATTATCCAGGCAGGGTTCATGAACTGATTTGTTCACAAACTTCAAAAATAGTAGTACATGAACAGTCAACAAAGTTCATGAATTATTTGGGCTTGTTAATGAGCAATGGAATATATTGACAAAACACTCCTGAACTTTAATGAACTTCGTGAACTTTTGTATTAAATTAATGAAATGTTTACAGATGTTTTAGGAATACGTAGTTCATGAACTCTGATCATGAATTTATTATGAACTAATCACAAATGTTCATGAACATTTAAGAGTTCATGAACATTTAAGAGTTCATGAACTAACTTTAACCTGGACTCATTTCAGTGTGACCAGATGGTATGTGATTCTAGAATCTTTTGCGCAGAAGACTTGCAAAATCTTTTTCAATGCACTTTGCAGCCTAATCTGTAAATCTTTAATGTTTGTATGATGGTTGCTTAGCTGCAGTGAGCCTGTGCTTTCAATTCTGGTACACTGAAGTGACTAGTATTGTTTACCAACACACTGTTTACACGTCACCAAGTTATCTGTGATGTCGCCGCATGTTCACAAACCAACAATGCATTTGAAAAACGACATGATCGCCGCTAACTCATGTTTTTTCCATAGCTGAAATCCTCAGAATTACTTTGAGCAACCATTTCAGGGGACACACTGTACTGCAATTGTGTGATGTGATAATACACCGTGCACCTCACAAAAACAACCCAACAACTAACAGTTTAACAGAGTTATAATACATCTATGTATGTACCGTAAACGTTCGGGTTAACGCCCTGGGCGGTTAAATTGGCAAACCCAAAAAATCGGGGGTGAGCGGTTAACCAGACATGGGCGCTTAAACGTGAAATTTCAAGAAATCCAGGGTGGGCAGTTAACCGAACATGGGCGCTTATTACGACAGGCAACCGCCCTGGGCGGTTAATCTTACCTCGTGATCTAAGTCCCCACACCACACACGCACTCGGAACGCGTAGCACTTTTCAAAGAG